>JABBMZ010000141.1:0-67010 GCA_013403795.1 Teratosphaeria pseudoeucalypti | reverse complement strand
TATACTATAAGATATAAGCTTAAGATATAATATTAATATCTACGTAATTATTAAGTAATATATCTGTCTTAACTTCGTCTCCTTCTATAATAATAACTACGCTATATAGGCGCTTTATAGGTACTAGAGCTACGTCTAGACCTAGGGTATATTCTCTTATAGTCGAGGCTATAGAAGGGCTCCTCGACTAATAACTAGCCTTTACCTAATATACTACTACCTACTTCTTATATAGTAAGTAGGCCTAGGTATAGCGTTAAGCCTTTATAGGCTCTACTATCTCTACCTTATAGGTAGAAGCTATTATCTCCTTCTTTAGAGTATAACAATCCTATATCTAATAGCTAGATTTACTATAGTTATAATAGTTGTTATTCTTATTAGCTACTCTACTACTACTTCTAGTAAGTAGAGGCGGTAGTAGCTTCTAGGAATCTCTTCTAGACTTCTTACTATCGCCCTTATTAGACTTCTTATAGTCCTATTAGTTATAAGGTTTACTAGTAGTATACTTATATATAGTATACGAGCCTCTTACTTCTACTTACTTAATCTAGGTTACTAAAGAGATTAATTTGTCCTAAGTCTTTAGCGCTTAATAGTAGACTATAATAGCCTTATCTAAGGTATCCTATAGCTTTATAAGTAAGTATTATATACGTTATATAGGCGTATAGAGTTCTATTTATTCTTCTAGCATAGCTAAGTATATAGTAAAGAATAAGGTACTCTACTTTTTGCTCTACTTAGCGCTCTTATACTATTAGGCGATAGTAAGCCTATAATTAGTAGGATCCTTAACTATATCTACTTTCTCCTAGCAAAATATCTTCTAGGTATAGTCTAGCGCTAGGTTCGAGACCTTATACTTATTATACTAGGTCTCTAAGGTATCTTCTTTAAGAAATATACTTATATATATAATCTACGCGTACGTATTACTATAGGCCTAGCCTAATAATATAAATATCTTCTCTAAATAGTAGATAAAGGTTCTTACTTCTTTTAGCGTCTTACTAGAGAACTTCGATAGAGATTCGAGATATAGGCTATCTAAGCTACGTATAGGTATAGTAGGCAAGTTAGCTAACTATATAAATAATATAGTCGCTATCTTTATAGCCTAGAAACCTACTACCTATAGGTACTTATAATATACTATATCTACTTAGAGGTTATAGAGGCGTTACTTCTTATCTAGTACTACCTACTCTTACTTAAGATAAGCTATCTCCTTATTAACTATCTCTCCTACTTCGAGCTAGTCGCTTCTAGCCTCCGCGTCGCGTTAGCGCTATATATAAGTAGGCGTAGAGCCTACTTAGCTAGGAGAGGAGATACTAGTTATTATAAGTACTCTATAGGCTATAACTAGAGTAGAGTAATTAGAATTAAGAATATATATAATAGGCTATCGATATAAAGGTATATAGTAGTATATAGAGCCTTAGTCTCTAATAATAGAGTAAAGTTAGAAACTAATTACTATCTTTGTTTAGTTATAAAGCGAAGCGTATAATATATATATATATACGTTATATGCGGCTTAGCTTACTAGCCTAGCTGTCTGAGCCTATAGCTCGACTATCTAGTATTAAGAACTTAGAGAGGAATTTAGACTAGTAAGCCTAGTAGGAATTAAGCTATTTTATACTTATAAAGTACTTAAGGTTCTTATAGTCTGTTACTACTAGGATAGGTTTACTATTATCTACTATAGAGAGCTCTAGCCTTAGCTCGTCGAAAGATTTTATAATAGCGAGGAGCTCCTTATTATAGATATTATAGTTGCGCTTAGTAGGAGTTATCTTCTTTAAGAAGTAAGCTACTAGTCTCTAGGCTCTGTCGTATAGTTATAAGGCTATATAGGCTACTATACTATTAGAGGCGTCTATCTTAATAATAGTCTCCTTCGAAGTATTAAAGTATATAAGAATAGGCTCTACTAAAAAGGCTCGTTTTAACTTATCGAATGCCTACTAGGCCTTATTAGTCTATATAAAGGAGGGTCTCTATCTATCTACCTTCTTAGTTATATTAGTAAGAGGAGTAGCTAGTCTAGAGTACTTAAATATAAACTAGTAATAGAAGTTCGTAAAGCTAACGAAGACCTATATATCTTTAAGCTTATAGGATGTCTCCTATTTAACAATTATAGCTACTTTCGCTAGATCTATCTTTACTCTATTAGTAGATATTATAATACTAAGGAACTTAGTTTGCTAGATATAGAACTCGCTCTTATCTATATTAATCTATAGTCTAGTATCCTAGAGGTATTAGATTACTTAGTTTATATACTTAATATACTTCTCTAGAGTATTACTAAAGATTAGTACGTCGTTTAGATAAGTAGAGGCAAAGTCGTCTAGGTATTTATATAGCGCCTTATTAATATAAGACTAAAACGTTACTAGTATATTATAAAGGCCAAATTATATTACTAAGAATTCGTACTAGCCGAACTATATATTAAATACTATTAGCTACTTATAACCTTTAGTAATATAAAGCTAGTTAAAAGTAGTAATAATATTAAAGCAAGTATAGTACTTCTTACTAACTACTCTTACTAAGGTATCTTATATTACTAGTATAGAATACTAGTTTTTAATAGTAATAGCGTTTAAGGCTCTATAGTCGATATATACTCGAAGGCCTCTAGAAGGCTTCTTTACTATAATTACTAGTATAGTAGTATAAGAACTACTTAGGTAGATAAATCCTTACTTAAGTTAATTGTCTACCTACTTCTTTATAGCCTTATACTCCCTTTAAGACATCGAATATAGCTTCTTATAAGGCGGCTCGGCGCTCTCTTTAAGCTAGATCTTATAGTCGAGCCTAGGTTAATAAGGTAGTAGGCTCTTCGCGCTATCCTTAGAAAAGGCGCTAGCTAGGTAGTAGTAATAGAGTAGAAGGACTAATAAAGAGTCTATAGTAGCCTTATTAGCTATAAACTTTATAAAGTCTTTAGCGCTTATAGTATAGATATAGATAGCGCTCGGACTAGTCTCGATTATATAGTAGTAAACTTTATCTCTTTAGTAGATATACTCGTACGCTTCTATAGCTAATATATATTCTATATCTATACTATTAGACTATAGCGTATAGTAAAGGCAGAAGTCTAGAGCTACTATTATAGAAGCTTCGGTCGAGTAGTAGTAATAGTAGCGATAGTAATTCGAACTTATAATAATAGAGCTAGTTTTATAATCGACATCTAGCTAGTACTTAGCAAACTATAGTTACTCTAATATAAGATCGTACTATAGGTTAGTAATAAAGATATATAGTAACTCTCTATACTTATCTATTATAACGTTAATAATTACTATATATATAATTTGTAATACGACTATTCTACTATCGCCGAGTTTAAGAACACGTAATCTAGTTAGTAGAAATAGGAGAATATAATTTCTACGTATATATAAGGAGTTAATAAACTAAGAGTTAGAGCTATTATTAAGGTATATAGTAGTATTAGCGTAGTTATTAATTCTTATTTAGATAAGTATATAGGATATAACTAGTAGCTCCTTAGTATCTATACTTAGTAGAGCTAAGGATACTAATACGCTTAACTCTCTTTCTTTAAACTCGTAGTAGTAGCTACTATTCTCTATACTTAGGAAGTAGCTATAGCTTTTAAAGCCTTGTCTTAATTATAGTTACTACTAATATCTAGATAGTAGTTATAGAGTAGTAGGATAGCGTTACCTAACGCCTTAGCTACTAGGTACTTATCTATATTATAAGAGGTATAGCTCTACTTATAATAGTAGTAGTAATAGCTCTTAGCTATAAGCTTAGCTTAGTCTATATTAGTAAGACGTAGTAGGTTATAATACTTCTTAGGTAGAGGCCCGCTACTAGAGCTAGAGCGAGTAGGCTTAGTAGAGTAAGCTAGTAGAGTAGTTATAGAGAGTAGCGTACTAGGCTAGTAGTTATAGTTACTAGTAGTAGTAGAGATAGTAGCGCTACGCTCTTTATTCTTATTATACTTAGCGTTTTACTCGAAGGTAAGCTCTAGTTCGTAGTAGCGTATAATAAGAGCGTTAGAGTTAGCTACTTTCTTAGTCCTACTATTAATAGTAACTTTCTTAGTATAGCTTATACTATTATTAACAACTAAGCTATATTTTCTATTAAGCTTATCTTTAAGTATAAAGAGTATAGTAGCTAGTATAACTTAGCCTATATAATCGACATACTACTAGAATTTAGTATAGAAGGTAGAGAAGATCTCGCCCTCCTACCTTAAGTAATTTAATTTAGTTATAGTCTAAGCTTCGATATTAATATCGCTATACTAGTACTTTAGGTAGTCGATAAGGTCCTTAACTAAGATAAATAGGTTGTAGTATAGCCTACTAAATAATAATAGTACGTATAGGTTAATATATTACTAGGTAGTACCTTTAGTAAAACTATAGATAAACTTTAGGCTAGCGTCGAGGTTCTTAAAAGAAGTAGACTCTAGCTTCTATATAAGCGAAGCTAGCTATAAGTAGAACTTCTTTACTATCTATTCGCTACTAGACTTCTTAGAGTTTAGTATAGCGTAATCTATCTCGACTTACTTTGTCTAGAATAGGTTAATATTAGTAGCGCTAGTAGGTAGTAGTAATATAGTAGATAGCGTCTCTAATAGAAGTAGGAGAGTACCTTCTAGTAGGATAGAGCCCTTCGCTAGGTTCTACTTAAGCTTAGTAACCTTATCCTTAAGCTCTATATTAACTATATCTATCTTATTAATATCTGTAGAATCTGAGGCTAGTATTACTTCTAGCTCTTTATACTTCTTATCTAGCGTCTAATTATACTTAACTATCTTAGCTAGCTATAGTTAGACTCGTACTACTTCTTCTAGGAACTCTACCTATTATAGCTACTATAATAAATAAGTAATATAGTTATACTAATTATATAACAAATTGTACTTAGCTTAATAGATTTTAGTTGTCTTTAAGGTAAGGTTATACTTAGAGACTATATAGCGAGATTATATCGAGTAGGTTAGATATCTCTTAGAAGTATAGCTTAGGCTCTTACTAGATAGCCTTAGTAAATACCTCTAGGATATCTAAATCTTCCTTACTATTATAGTTAGTAAGAGTAATATAGCGACAATTCTCTCTAGTAATATACTCCTATAGATTCTACTATTACTCTTAAAGCTCTTACTCTTCTACTAATACAAATCTATTATAGCTAGAAGTAACCTTATCTTTAGTAGTATTAGAGATAAAGAGTACTATTTTATAGCGAGCTAGCTTCGAAGTATCCTATAGCTTTACTATAGTAATAAGAATAGTTTATATAATATATAGATATTATATAGGTATTATATATTATATATTATAAGTTATAAAATATATGTTATAAAACATATATTATACTATATAAGTCGCTATTTGCTATACGCCCTTATATCTAAGCTCCTAAACTCTAATTACTAATAAAACTAGAGAGTACTTTAAGCGCTATATATATATTATATACTTAGGTAATAAGCGTCGTATTATATATATTATTAGTAAGGGTAGTAGATAGTAATATAACAGATAGGCACGTTAATACGCAGAACTGTCTATAGTCTAAGTAAGAGAGTGTGAGGGCGGAGTCCCTTTATAAGGGCCGCTGACTAAGCCCGGAAGTCCTAGGACATGACGTCCAGTCTTGGACCAGCTGGAACTGGTGCCTAAGGCTCGTGCTTGTGAAAGGTGGTGGTGGTTCGTGACACTAACCCAGACTATACTATCGACTAGGAGGTAGTATTAGCCAATACTCTTTCATGAAATGTGCTGTCCCTGCCTTACGCGTTGCGGCGTTGTTCTTCGACCTTTTCTTTTGACGGAGCCTTACTGAACCGAAAGAAGTCCCTAAGAGCAATATACACAGTTCTGATGTGGCCTCGAGATCCTAAGACACGCATAGACCAAGACGTGACGCAGCTTGCGGGCGGCTATTCATCCTGCTCCACTTCATGAACTGCTCTGCACACTCCTCGAAACCCGCGGCCCCGAGAGCTTTTTGCATTCGCGTTCTCCACTCGTACTTCGCGTCCCCAGAGAGATGATCGAGATCCATTGCCGATGACAAGCGAAACTTTGTGCGGATCCAGTCCTTTGGGACGTAGCCTGCACACTCCCAGTCGATGATTCCAAGACCTTGGTCGCCCACGAGGATATTGGATGGAGTCAGATCGCAATGATAAAAGTGGAATTCGGTGCAGTCCATGCCCGGAGCTATGCAATTTTGTGCTAGATTGTCGGGGATGAAGCTTTGGGAAGTCCCTTGTAGGTAGTACTCCGGAAGGTGATATGCGTCAACTCCTCCTATCTTGGAGGCTGTCCATCTGGACATTTGTTGAATGGCGTTGCGGACGTCCTCGACAATGTGATCCTTTTCTGTCTCACTCTCAGTGTGCCAGACGTCTCGAAGCGTTTTTCCGGGCAGCTCTGAAACAACGAGGTAGTATCGGCCGTCCCATTGTCCATGCCAGAGTGACATTCGAAACTTTGATGAATGCCTCGCCGAGCTTCCAGATAGCGTGAGAGTCACCGGCGGTATGGTATACCTCGACACGCCGTCCAGGTGTTGGGACTTGAGTGTTGATGAACTCGTTCAAGTCAAACCACTGGCCGTTGCTGTCACTCCAGCAGCAAGCAGACCGCTTTTTATCGGTCCTTGAGATTCGTATGCGGCCTCCAATGATCCAGCTATCGCCGGCCAGCTGTTGTACTGCGGCTGTGATCTCATATGCCATGATTTGTTACAAACGCAAAGCGGGAAAGAGAGGTGCAGTCCGTGGTGATTGTAATGCAGGGCAGCAGACACTCGCAGCCAGCTCACAGCTGCGATCGTGAAACTGTTGTGTCCCTTACATGATACAAGGTATGAATGAGTGTCGTGGCCCTCACATGTCTACGAAAAAAGTGTGTCTCACGCCGCGGCCCCTTTACCTTCTCCTTTCGTTCCCTCGTTTGCTCCTCCTTCAAGTAAATACTTGACAACCACTATGGCTTCAAATGCACCACGCTTTCCCCACGCCCGCCACGTTGTGCATCCCTCGCGCGTGTACATGTATTCTACAGACGTGGATACAGCCCTAATAGCGTCACTCGAGACGGCTTCACAAGGTATAGAGTAGACTGCGCTGCAGGGCACAAGCCCACCAACGAGACCGCGTCTGTACAGGGTTACAAGGCGTCTGATTGATCAGACGATCTTTCTGATGAAGCTCTCACTTGGCGAAGTGCTGCATGATCCAACCAGACCCAATTTAGCTTGGTACGGGACTTATCCGTTCTCGATGGTTTGGGTGCTTCAAAGTTCTCCGACATATGACGACAGTCGAGGCCATTTCAGCCACGCGAAAAGCAGTTGAACGCTTAATTCTTGGCCTCAGAAGGCTCTGCGTGATATCCTTCGTACTGCAAAGTCTCTGTATAACTAGAAGTCATCCCACCGTCTAAAACAGCGCGCGCCATGCATTAATACAGCCAGTGTCTTGTCAGTCTGAATATCCTATAGCCGTCTAGGTCATTAGGCAAGGCACCTATGCTTCGCACGCAAAACGCTAATCAATCGCACCCTCTCATTGTGGCAGGATTGCGGCCGCCTCCTCGTCCGTCAAGACAATATCCTGCACTGGCTCCTGTCTATGCTCAAGATCTTGCTCGTAGTCAACATAGCTAGGGAGGAAGAGCTCTGCAATACCGCATTAGCCATAAGACTATCCTACTAAGCGCAGACCACATGTACCTTGATTCCAGTCGAAGCCCTGAGACGACTTGACGCAGGTAACCTATGACAGTGTCAGCATTACCTACTCGGCGACACAACCGCTTCTTCATGCTCACAAGTCTAGGCGGCCCATCATGCGGGGCCAAATCAACAACAGTATACTCCGACTTCGCCAACGAACTGCCTACATCCCACAACCACATTGTCAGCACCATCCTCCTCACCAGAACTTATCGCATGCTATACCAAGCAGACTCGGTCGTCTAGGCGATATCTCCTCAGAATACCTCCTCCTCTCCTCCGCCTTCGCGGGAAACTTGCCCTTGCTCAACGATAACATAGGAGCTGGAGAGGAAGAGCTACCCGGCGATGTATATGAAGACCCAGCAGACGAGGAGCTCCAGCTGGACGTCGCAGCGTGGCCACGACTAGGCTGTTTCCGCTTCGGTATGGGCATCGAGGAGGACATCTTGGTAGGTCTCGGAGAAATGTCCGGAAATCCTTGTCTATAGGGTAGCGAGTCAAGGTACAAGTCGAGGTACTTTGTAGTTTCCAGCGACGTCCGCCAACGCTCTCTTTCGCGTTGCCAGGATCATTCACCCGTCGTGGTAGCAATATAAGGTGGTAAATCGAATGGAGAGCACATCATCAAGCACGAGCTCGGCATAGCTGCAGCATGACTGGACGCGTGACTCCACTCGGGTACCTCATCTTCGGAGCTTTCAGCCGCCTGATGCGCCGCCTGCATGTGAGATGCCTCAAGCTGCTGCAAGCATTGATGTTGCGAGATAAGTGCCGCCTAGGCGTCACACCAGAACGGTGGAATGTGGATCATCTATGCACAAGACAAGATTGTGCATGAATTGAAGTGAGCGTATAGAACGAGATTGTTCACATCGAGGCAATTGGTCGATCCGTCTTCATTCCATCGTGGAATACTATGGTACAAGAAGAGCAAAAAGCCTCCGAAATCCAAAGCGGCAACTGCAAATCTCCCAAATCCACCTCTTGAGCAGTCCTACTAACTCGGGGGTATCCATTTCTGAAATGCGCAAATTCCTTCGCAGCTGTTGTCTTTCGCATCTGCAATTCTTTGCCCACTGCGCGTCCTGTCCTCCTCAGCAGTAATAATAAAAGTTAACTAATGGCACAATAATCATGAATGTAATCTCATCTCTTCCACTCGTAGATCCCGCCCCCGAATAGTCATACAGCACGCACGGTCCTTCGCGACTTGTCACACCGGGTATCTCAGTCCCTGAAGCAAACGCAGCGCATCCAGCCCTTCGTCCCGCGCCATTCTCTGCGCTACACCTGGCGTGGGGCGTCGTACAAATACATGGCAAGAACATGAAGATGGTCGTCATGGTCGTCAGCTGCTGCTTTACCAGCCGCGCTTACGTGCGAATCGCTTGTTGAGCAGCTGAAGGACTTTCGTGACGTTGAATTGGACGTATTCCAGGTCCAGATCTTCTTGTTGCTCCCTTTGCATTTCCAGCAGGTCATCCAGCTTCAGATCCAGCTCCAGTAGACCTCGATTTCGGCCTTTGTAGTGTAAGCTGATGACAAAAGTTCCCGGGCTTGGGCTGGTGATATTAAAGTAAATGTTTTGCCGCCTGTTCTCCGGCACATTTGACTTCTGGATGACACCCAGCTTTTCAAGCTCCTGATGCGTGAACTTGTACGGTCCAAGAACCTTGGAACTTTGGCCGCGCTTACTGCTGCCCTCAGACTGCCCACGGACATTATGGAGATAGCTCTTATACGTCTCCAATTGTCCAACGAGGTAAGTGTTGTGGTCGCGGATGGTCCTGAACACCTCTTCGAGCTTTTGAGACTCAGCTAGCACCTTCTCTTTGAGCGAGCCGAGGTGGACCAATTCTTGCTCAACCTCGTCTCGTAGCAACGCAAAGTTGTCCTCCTTGTCGATAATGCGGAGTTCCTGCAATTGGTTCAAAAGCTCCATTGCCCGTAACCCTTTCCGCACCATTACAGAATCGTTTTTGGTCGTGGCAGCTGCGTCCGCGAGCCTATCTAGCCGAAGAGGCCGCCGTGTCACGACCGTGTTTGGGGGCAGTGATCGCATGATCATCACAAACGTCGACTTGGCCTCCATGAAGAAGACCTCTTCCTGCGTAATGTCGAGAGCCGCTGTGAGATCATCCAAGGGCGTCTCCCACTTGCTGTACAGAGGTAAATTGATCATCCGATTCTCCTTCCTCGGTAGCTGTGCAGGCGCGGCTCCGAGCTCAGCCAGTAGCTGGCTCAGATGAGAGCTTTCATCCTTGACCAGTTGGTCGCCATGCTTCTCAAGCAGCTGATGTGTCGCATAGACCTCGTTCAAAGTGATTGAAAGCTCAAGATCTTTCTTCGACAAAGCGACATAATTGTCCATCTCAAGCGTCTCGTAGAAGTCCTGCACCTCGCAAAGATCGAGCATGAATTTGTTGATGCGCTCTTTGTTCTGGTGAATGAATGGCTGCAGCTTGACCATATACGGCTCCTTGGCGTAGCTCGGCTTGTTGGCCAGATTCTGCAGCATCTTCGCCACGTATGTCAGAGTCCTTTTGGGGTTTTCTGCCGGAGTCTGCTCAATAAGCATATATGACCGTGGTGTCACAATGGCTGGGTTGATGAAACGCAGAAAGAAGAAGCCTCCTATCAGTGTACAAATCGTCTGCTCCTGGGCGTCAGGATACTTTCGCCTGGTCAAACTTCGAATCTGTTTGCAGATCCATCGGATACCATACGGCGTTTCCTCCAATCCGTCAATGATCGTGTCCAGAAACGAGTTGGCGATCTCAATCAGCATGTCTATGCGCGGTGCAATGATTCGTTGTACGTTCTCATTGGCTGCTGCTTGTTCTGCCGTGATTCCTTTTTGCAGGCCTGGCGGGAGTGGTTCGCCACCGGCCTCGATCTTCTCCAGCATTGTCTCGTATACCTTCAATGGATTTATCTCCAGATCAAGATCCTTAATCTCGATCAGAGAGTTGATCCGGTCTGCGAGAACACTTTTGAGATAGCTCTGGCCAGGCCCTCTTCTAGTGTAGGTAGTCATCATCCTCGACACTGGTGTGTTGGCACGCAGCAAAGACGAATAGTCGGGTGTATTGTCGAATTGGTAGGTCAGTACTGATTGAAACATAGTCAGTAGCAGATGCTCCTCCCGACTCTCGTATTGATTTCCGTAGATGGTGAACATGACCGTCTGAAGCAGCTGATCGATCTCCGCCATGGTCACAAGCCGGCAAAGGTGTGCAATGTGTCGTGGTTCGCTCTGTAATAGGAAGAACAGGTTGCCGTACTTCTGTGTCTTGTCGTCGTTGGGAAAGCTACCCTCCGTGACGATTTCGGCTTCGTCTAGATGGCTTGCCATTTCGTCTCGCTGCCAATTATCAGCATCGTGGACGACCGGCAATACGTCTCACGAAGTTTGCGCCCACACTTACTTCCTCGAGGGCCATGCGGTTTTGCACGAGCAGTGCTATCCGGGAATCTAGATAGCGTACGTCCTTCTCCAGCACAAAATTCTTCTTCGATTGCGATGATATCTGACTCTTCAAGTCTCGGAGCGCCTTTTGTGCTGTCCAGCCGTTAGTCCCAAGCGCATACACCTCTCACTCTTTCAATGTGCCTACCTCTTGCCAGATCGTCCTCAATCTCCAAGTCCCGCTGGTTGGCGTTCATCGACAAATACAAGGCTGTCACCGAGTAGCGTTTGGAGGCGCGCATCGAGCGCGAGCCCTCGTGCGAACTCATTGTGTTCTGTCGCGAGACGGGTACATAAGCAGAGCCCGTGGACGAGTTCGATGCCCGCGACGGCTGGTGCAGCAGAGAGACGGCCATGCTGAGCTCCTGCTGCAGCCGATTAGATATGTCGTTCGCGTCGTCGCCGTCCCGTTCGGACGAGAGTGTAATTGCGTGCAAGCAATCTCTTGTGATGTGACGTGGGACAAAGAAGTCCGCTACGAGGGAGGCTTTGTTTCAGGGTGGCTTGCTGCGACTCGTTCGTGCTGAATGTCGTCGCGCAGTGCGGACAGGCTTGTGCGCGGTGGTCAGCGCAGCGTTGCTCTCTTCGTCCAGCGAAGGCGGCACTCGAGCAACGAGGGTCGCGTCAAGCTGCTGGACGAAGTCTCGGCGCGTGTTCGGGGGTGTTTCGAATGCGCCCTCAGCAATGAACTGCTGAAACAAGGCTGCAGCCGTCCTGCAAGACCGTGTCGCCGGGCGGATGTCTGCCTTCAGAGCGCAGGGTAACGGCGCATTCCAGGTATCCAGGAGGCCGGACAGCGACGCTGGCAGGTCGCACGATGGGGAATTGCAGCCGTCGGTCAACGGGAATGGTGGGATGTAAGGAGGCACGACCGAGTCGTACATACATCCACGACGGCGCTTGCCGAGAGCGGGTCGGCTTTGGTAGGTTGGGCTTTGCTGGCTTAAGTCGTTGGTGGTGATAATCAAGCAATCGCGACCATTTCGGAGGTCTCAACGATGCGTGCCTGCCTACCAGTGCGACCGCGGTGGCGACTGGCGAACGCCCGGAGGAGGTACGGACTTGCGGGCAAGAGATGCGCGTGGGAAATCAGCGAAAAAGCCCGCTTGGACGGCGCTCAAGCCTTGCGATTGATGGTGGAGAACAGCAGCGGTGCCTGGCGAGCAGAAAATAAACTCGCGCTAGCGCCCATCGACGACCACGGTCGTGTAATCCGCAGAGTCGAGATGAACCACCGGTCATGCCGATAACGCCCCTGTGCCTGATGATTGAGCAGCTCCTTATCGCGCACTTCCAATGCTACCTCCTATCACTGGGGGTGACCTGACAATGACAGGCTGGCTGCCTGTCGTCTGCTCCCGCTGATACACAGCATTACCGTATTGAGCTTGATCGCTGACGACATGGGGATTGATCACTGCGCACGGTCGTGCAAAATACCAGGGTCTCAGAGTCTGCGTTAGTCTGTAGATCTCACTCTGCTCTCAGGCACGAGACGGGCCATGGCTTAATGGCACGGCCGCACGAACGAACAGCTGTTTGCTTGACTACATGTACTGTCTCGAGCAAGAATGATAATAATGTCGTCTTGCCGTGGTGTCGCTGGTGTATCACAGGGGGCGAACCTGAATGCCACGTCTGAAAGCGGACAGTAGAGCGCCAGCCGAAATCGCTGATGGACGAGGGGAAATAATGTGGGCGTCACGCCCTCTGGTCATGATTATTAATTGGCCGCGGGTTGCAGGGCGGAGCCATGTCCGGGCTTTGCTCGCACACACTACTACTAGACGAGCACAGAGGTATGTGGTCCTTCATCATACTTCTGTCGAGCCGATGGCAGACGTTGAACGCAGGGTCATTTTTCAGGGTCGTAAGCCCATATTCTCATGTCTCAGCTTATAATGTTCCCCGAGAACGCTCCAGAGTTTCAACCAGCCAATCTGGCCTGCCGAGTCCTCAGTTGCCTTGACATGAAACTCCTTCACCAACATACACTACACATGTGTCTCCGTTGTTCAGGCATGCGAAACCCTGCGTTCTGCTCTTAGTACAACGGCGAGGATGAGGAAAGCGTAGCCGTGCTTACTTCGGTACATGCAAAGAAATTTACAACCCAACCACTTGAGGACGGAGCGAGGCATGCGCCAAACGGATACTTCGACGCTGGGAAGTCTTTGCTCGGCATCTGGCAAGTCTGCAGATACTCATTAGCTCATTTGCAGGTCTTATGTCGGCTGAAGGGAAGAGGAAATATGATTAGAACAGAAGACGTACCTGTGTCCAAGCCAACGGAGCGAAGAACAGAAACAGCGCCGTAAGCTGCATCATCTCTGTCAATTGTGACCTGGGCGGTACTCGCAGGGCTTTTCACAGTCAGTCACTTGAGTACGCTTTCATCAATGTCGTCTAAGCTCCTTCGGAGCTTACGATTAACTGGCTTGGTCGGGGGAGGATTTCTTGCTCAACATCACCTGTTGACCGCAGGGGAGCAGTATGAGGGTGCAATCCTCCATTCATTGTGCTTCGGGGATCGCTTCTTATGTTGCCTTGTCATGCTGAAGCGAAGCTCAAGAACATGTGATTGAGCATTGCCCCTCAGGAGCGCAGCTTGATTGATTGTGCCAACAAGTGCGCAGGGATGTGAACTGAGCAGAGCAAGTAAGAATTACAAGATCACAAGAGATTCATGCATACATCGATTGACGCAGAAGATCTGTCAGGCGGTCATTGGTTGATCAGTCACTCCAAGCTCACAATAGTTGTGCTCTCACTCGGCGATACAGGTCAGGAGGTCAAACTCGCCGAACATGGTTTCCATCGATCACAAGGCGAACCACACCTGGGCAGTCTTGATGGCACACGACAGCGCAGAAGACACACCTGCATTCCACGCCGCGACCGCACTACACTGACTACCTCTTACCTTCCACACACATCTCGTGTCTCCTCGTCATGATCGACCTGTACGGTTCAATTCCATACACGCCACGTACTCGAGTTGGCAGGGGGGCGAGCAATGATCCACTTGGCGGCGTCGCGTTTCCCTGACGCCAAGATCTATACCAAGCAACCAACCGCTTGACTATTCTCCCGAGACACTGCGGATTTGGAGTAGTTCAATGATATTCGACTTACGTCCGTAGAAGGATCTCAAATCCGAGGGCCATCACACCAATGGCTGTTGTCGAAGATGTGGATTCGTGCAATGCATTAGCTCCTTCATCCTGGCTCAAGCGATCCCGTGTTGTGTGGATGCGGCCATCATAATTGCAGAGATACCATCCAAGACCTGATGAGATTTAAGGTGGCAATTCGGGGTGCTCCCACAGACCCGCTCTGCCCAGGACACCATGGAAGCTATCGAGACCGCAAGCCGCTTGTCCCTGGGCGGCCGGCCGAATCTAGTGACCAGTTTGCAGACGACAGCATAGGATCCGAGGTCCGCGAGACCTTGCAAGCGTGGGAAAGTGCAGTAATGAAACATGCTGAATCGACCATCCATCCGGAACCTCTGGTGATTACAATGGAAGCATTGCCAGAGTATGTGATGTTGCGCATTAAAACCCGGACACACATCGATCAGCATTTGAGCTACCTAGGTATGGCACTTCGGGGAAAATGGCGGGCCAAGACGACGGCAACACTGTCACGCTTGAAGACGGGCGACTTTTAGAGTACAGAGTCTTCTCAACACCAGATGTGCCTCCGTCAGCACCCACCATACTCTCCTTCCATGGCTCGCCAGGCTCTTCTCCTGAAGGTGAAGCCTTCAGCACAAGTAATATCATCAAGCACCAGGCTCGGCCGATCAGCCTTTCACGCCCAGGATACGGCACGTCTACAATACGACTCGACAGCACAATTCTCGGCTGGGCGAAAGATGTACTCGCAGTTGCCGACCATCTCGGTATCGAACAGTTCTCTATTGCCGCTTTCTCCGGCGGTGGTCCATTCGCACTGGCTTGCCTGGCATCAATACCTCAGCAACGACTTCTTCGTACCGCAATTGTCTCTGGCATGTGGCCTGGCCAGCTGAGCAAGAACGAGACCCTTGCGATCACTCGCATCATTCATTGGGCATCTGTCACCCCCGTCTTGTCCACTATTCTGCCGTACTTGCTAGACCTAGCCGTTGGGCGCTCAGCACGTAACAAGCAGAAAGCCGCAGCCTTCGAGGCTCGTTTCGTCAACGATGTTGGAGCGCGACACCCAAGGGAGGCGTAGTGCCTTGAAAATGCTGAAGTGCGGCATGCTTTTGTTGAGTCGACCAGAGACGCGTTCAGGGGCGGATGCCATGGCTGGGCGATGGAGGCGCGGCCGTTGAACAGCGAGTGGAATATTCCCATGGGAGAGCTCGATGGCACCCGGTTGGATGTGTGGCATGGAGCCGAGGACGAGAATATTCCATGTAGACTTGCAGTCCAGGCAGCCAATTCGATCAAGGGATGCGAGCGCCATGTGGTGGACGGTGAGGCGCATTTGAGTCTGCTCGCCAGTTGCGCAGATCAAATCCTGGACCGACTGCTCAGCCTTGCATAGCCCGGAATCATGGAGCTTATCCCGATGCCGCCCTTCAGCCGTCACCTCTCGGTCCCGTCAGCTGTTTCTGAGTCAGCTCAGCCTGATATTCCAGGATCTCGGGGCATCAAGCACAACCAGGCGGCCGAGGACCATCACCATCAGAGTAGAACAGCGTCGGCCTCGAGACGCCACTACATCTCCTTGTCACAACTGGAGTGGTCTAGCGTAACATTACTCAGAAACGTGAGATGTCTCTCCCAAAAATCCAGTTGATCATCCAATACACAGGAATGAGGATGCGATTTCGCCAACTGACAGACTTTGTCAGGTACGCACCACGCCACAGCTAGCCAGAGTCAGCAGACGTGATCAATGCGGCACCCATAAGCCAGACTTACCACCCAGGCAGCTCTACCAGAAACATTACCTTGATCGGTCTGCGCGATCGCATTCCAGCGTCCAATATAAGCCATAATTCCACGGTTGGCAAACACGAAGCCACGCGTATTGACATCGCCTTTGTTCAGCTTCTTCGCCAACCACTGCGCCTTCTGCGATGCCACCTGCGCCGTGGCAGGATACTGCGTGCCGGAAATGAGAGCACAGTCTCCCAAGGGGAAGACAACGCGCAGCACTGCAGCCGGTCGCTCCTCATGTGTCCCTTCGAGGCGCACTCGCAAGAAGTCATCTGTAACCATTCTACCAGATCGCTCCTTTTGTATTCTCCATCCCGTTGAGGACTCTGGGTTGGCATTGATGTTACTCAGGAGCCGGACCGAGCTTGCTGGTGCATCGAAAGGTGAGCTCAATGCCTTCTCGACGAATGGGTTCGCCATCAGGCCTGTCGACCATACGACAAGACCGCATCCCACCTCCGACGGCTCGCCGTTCTGCAGTCGTAAGGTGAATCCGCTGGCTTTGACATCGCGATTGAAGTCTCCAACACCCTCTGCTTTTGGAAGGCCACGCTTGAGCTCCTTGATCTCGTGGCTGGTCTTGATCGTCACGCCTTCCTGGCTAAAGTGGTCCATGGCATACCTGCCCAGCTTCTCCTCGAACATCGGCAGCACTCGGTCCGCAATATCGTAGATCGTAATGCTCACATGCTCCACTAGATGTGGGTACAGGCGACTGAGGTCTTCTCGAACGATATCTCTGAGCTCAGCACTGAACTCTATGCCAGTCGGACCGCCACCAACAACGGCGAACGTCAGCAGCTGCTTGCGCAAAGCAGTGCTCGTCGTTGGAAGTGCAGCAGTCTCGAAACAAGAAAGGAGCTTGTTCCTAATCTTCCTCGCATCCTGTACGTCCTTCAAAAAGAAAGCATTGTCCTTGACACCTGGTATGCCAAAGGTCTGAGAGTAGCAGCCAACTGAGACGATCAGCTTGTCGTATGCCAGCTTAAATAAATCACCGCGGCTGGCCTCTAATCGCATCTCCAGTGGCCGTTCATCCTTCTCCTCGCCAGCCCGAGCCAAAAGCCCCTGGTTAGGATCTCGCACGGTCTCTCGCACGGCGATTTCTTTCTTTGCAAAGTCAACTGCATCGGCACGGCCTTGAATATATTCATACTTGCTCCAGCGAGAACGTACGGGCTCCAGTGCCGTCCTAAACTCCAGTGTCCCGACCGACGTCGATGCTAGCAACGGCGTGAAGACGAAGTATGATCTGGGAGAGACTACCACAGCCTGGAACTTCTTTGGGTCTAAGGCGTTTGCCACGTTGTACCTAGCCCATCATGACTCGAGGATGACTACCCGTTCGCGATCTGCGTGTGGTTGTTAACGTCTAGTTCGTTGGAAGCAACAGGGGAGAGGAATACCATTCTTTGCGCAGAACGGCACGATGATGCTCAGATGTTGAAGTGTAGATTGCCATTGTGTGGACGTGGCAATGAAAGCTGCAAGCAGCACCGGTAAGTGGTTCTGGTATGAGCATCTGTTTCTGCCGTAGAAGATCTAGTACTCTATCAGTCTTCGAACAATGCATCGCTCGATTTCAGCCCATGATGTGTCTCATGAAGTTGGAGGCTCGCTCTTATAGCAAAGTGTCACCCAAGGCACACCGCACTATCGAGACGCCAGCCCGCACAGTGTCCGCCGCGCCCTTCTCCTCTAGACTCGGATTGACCTCCACCAGATCCAGCGCGATCAAATTACCAGTCTCATGCACGCACTCAGCAATGAAGTCGCCCTCTCGCAGAGTCAAACCGCCACGAACAGCAGTTCCCGTGCTCGGAGCCCACATTGGGTCCAACGCATCAATGTCGAATGACAAATGAATGGGCGTATCACGGCCGATCCAGCCCAGAGCCATGTCCATGACCTTGCCAATGCCGTGACGATCGACATCGTGCATTGAGAAGGCCTTGATGCCATGCTCACGGAGGATCTTCTTCTCGCCTCGGTCGACGTCCCGTAAGCCGATGTATACAAGTTTCTTGACACTCAGCTTCTGGTCATCCTTAATCCAGCCGAAAGGCGCATTAGGCTGATCTGAAGCGAGGCCGGTCAAGAACGCAACGGGCATGCCATGAATATTGCCGCTGTCGCTTGTCTCAGGTGTGTTGATGTCCGCGTGCGCGTCGACCCAAATGACGGCGATTTCCCGTCCCAGCCTCTCGCGCATAGCCTTGGCCGTGCCGGAGATTGTGCCGATAGCGATCGAGTGGTCACCGCCAAGTGTCAGAACGAAGCGACCTTCTCTCGCATGTCCATACACCTGCTTGCTCAACTGCTCGGTGACGGCGCTGACTGCTCTTGGCTTCTTCATGTTGCGGTGGTCTGGGTCTTCTCTCGGCATGAGCTCGGTGTACTGATGTACTTCGCCATCGTAGTGGATCTTGTACTGGAGGTCGTCTTGCAGCTGATCGACCAACCCTGATTCTATCAGGGCCATCGGAGCTGCGTCAACTCCTGGCTTGCACTGTCCCTGGCGTCAGCTTCATTGTTCGGCTTCTTCAATACTCTGATACCTACCTGGCCGCCAGAGAAGCCCACAGCGACCAAACCAAGGTCGTCGCGGGTTTCGAGGAACTTGGGCTGAATCGTGGGTGCGTCCATGTCGATAATGCTTGGAGCGGTCAGCGCCTGCCTCATTTCAAGATACTCGACTGACCTTACCGCGGTGTGCACCTCACTCACTTGTCACTCTAGCTATAGGTTGACCTTCCTTCGCTCTAGCCTAGGAAACAAAGGAAAACTAGTGAAGCAACCCAGGAATGAAGAAATGTTGCGTGCAAAAGGAAATCTCCTGCTGACTATTTGGAACCGGCCATGGCCTAAACGACTTACGTTGCAAATTCTTGATAGTACCCAAGATATCGCGAGAACCTGTGCTTAGGGGAAAGGGTGATGAGAGAACGGCCGAATGATCGCTAAGTGCAGGTTGACGCGTGCGGTTTATTCAACCCCACGGCATGCGGAAGCTGGCATAAATTCGGTCATGAGGTTATGGGAGGGAGTGTCCAGGGCAAGAGCGATTAGCGAATTGGCCAACAGAGATGATGCGCTTCCGCATTATTTGTACACCATAAGCCTGCTCATGTTGTGAAGCGTGTCGTGCCATCCCCCCATGCAGGCCGGACAAATCTGCGCAGGACATGGACCTTCAGATCTTACCTGAGCATCAGAGTTCGTCGGGCGTACGACTGCACTTCGGCTTGGATGATACCTTGGGCGGGGCACCCATAAGTACTTGAGCACAATAGCTTGAGCATGTGAATTGCGTATCTTCTGTAACTCATTCCTCCATCTCGCTGCCGTGTTCCTCATCATCACCACCCTCCTCTTCACTGAGCTCCTCTGATTCCTCCTCTACGAACGCGTCCCTAGCCACGAGCGGCGCCCCAGAAACCTTCTGCCTCTCTGCCCAGGCTCTAAGTTTGCCTTTGTGCACCACCACACTCCCAGTAGCCGTTTTCCTCGTCTCCAGCACATCCATCTCTCTCAAAGCCGCCACCAGATCCTCCGGCATAATGTACGTCGCCTCGCTGATGACCTTGATCGTGACTGTCTTCCTAGACGGGCAAGAGAGTATGTACCTGTACACTTCCCCACACCAAAAGCTAATGTATCCCTTCCTGCCCAAATCGCTCAGCGGTCGCTCGGGCCCACCAAACCTCGCCTCCCGTCTTCCTAGCTCATAGGACGCGGCCATCAAGACCTGTCCAAACCCTCTTCTCTGCCAAGGCGGGAACACAAGTATACAAGCCACGTTATTGTTGTCCCAGCTCATCTTCTCTTTGCTGAAGAAGCCGACCACCTGTCCATAAGGATGGTCCTCGGTGCGAAGGATGAGAGGATAGTAGAGAAATGTGCTGACGTCGAAGAAGACAGACTTGGTGTCTAGCCATAGCTTTGAAAGTAGAGAGAGGTTCTGGGTGTAGAGCTATATCAAGGAAACGGTGAGTTGGCTGCTCTACTTACCTTCGCGGGGCAGCATGCCTACCTTGTGTTCTTCGCCGTCGATTTGGTGAATGATGTATTCGTCTTTGTCGTAAATCAGATCGCCTGGCGGTGGCTCGTCTTTCAGTGGGCACACTTTCTGAGCTCATCAGCTCATGTCCAGCCTGCGGAGGTTCTCGAGCCATACACAATGCGCACTGTACTTCATGATCTCGCTTGTATATTTGAAGCACCACCGACAGACATAGAGCCACTCTGTTTTGCGCCCGCCGATCAGGTCTTCAGGATAAAAGGATGGAAACCACGGCCTGATGTGCAGGCTACCCAACACAACATTGGCGACATTTGGCTGCATTGGTGGTCGATTTGGTGTGCGACTTGGAGAGAGGACGCTGCCAGCGGCGCCATTAGGGTCGATTACCGCCATCTCACAATTGCCAGTAGCCGTGTTCACATGTTCGTTGTTGGCAGGTCAACGGCGAGCCATTGGTGAGCAAGTGGATGGCTGAACCTGCATATAATCGCCTTCATTCGGTATTTTGCAGCAGGCGCGTCAAAACGAGAAGGCAGCGGAATTATTATTGAACAGGGTCAAGCTACTAGTAGCTTGAACGTCAGTACTCCCTACATGTACCTCCTAGGACGTGATTGGGCGCATCCCAAACGGTGCTAGCCGGCAATGGAATGTTACCAGGTACAGTACATGTACCTCAGCTGCATGTCGAAATCTTCCAAGACGACACAGTAGCAGGAGCAGCTTGCATGAAAAGCTGGGCTTTACACTGACTGTGCAGATCTCTTGTCGTTGCAGTGATAGGGACGGTGTCTCCGAGTAGGATGGGAGCATTACTGCAAGTGACTTGGATCTGCTGTCCACAGTCTCCACCAAGATGGCCACATCGGGCCGCCTGTGTTCATCCATACCTGTGTTCATGATTGAAGTCGCTCCCGGCGACCTACGGCTCTGAACAATATGCGTACAGGCTGTGTTGCCTGTCCAGCTGAAAACGACTACCAATTGACATACTACCTGGGCAATTCCCGTGCAATGCGCAATCCTACGACTCCTGCGGCTCTTCTCAAGCAAATCGCCAGTCTGCCACCAGGCACTTCCATACCCTTTCGGCGTGGTCTCCCAAAGAAAGTCATACTGCGCCACGATCAGGTCTTCTTGGCATGCATGTGATCCCTGTAACCCGACTGCAGCGAATGATGCGCTCGGGTCCCAGCCAGCAGTGGCAGTGGCAGTGGCAGTGGCAGTGGCAGTGGAAGTGGGGCACTGGTGCTGTTCTCACGAGAACTCAAAAACGTTTCAGTAGCGCTTCGACTGACGCGATATTTAGATATACATGTAGCGCAACAATCGCGAAGGCAATCGGCGGGCCTAGCTCGCAGCAGAGGGCAAGTCACCCACCATCTTGCCTTCGCAGCCCAGCTGCCGTGCGCCAGATACCTACTGTAACACCGCGTCAGCCTCCAGCTCTTTGCGGTCATCCAAACCGCTGCGCGCATGGGCTCGAGCTCGACTCGTCAGCGACATTCTCGTGGACTCGTGGCCATCACGGCGACAGTGACTGCTACTTGAGACTAAGTTGAAACCACAAGACTGTGATCCGCAACTCGCGGCCTTCGTGCCGGCGAACATATCAACATGGACGAGAACATCAGGATTCGGCGAAAGGACACTACGAAGGGCCCGCCTCTGCGCATACTTTCGCTTGATGGCGGCGGGGTCAGAGGCTTCTCCATGCTCATCATATTACAAGAGCTGATGCACAGGACATTTGTCGAGATCGAAGGCAGAGCACCCAAGAGGCACGAAATACCAAAACCATGCGACCACTTCGACTTGATTGCCGGCACTGGAACTGGGGGTCTGATCGCGATCATGCTGGGCCGACTGCGCCTTGATCTGGACACTTGCAAAGATGTGTATGTGCGCATGACGAGAAGAGTATTTGAGACGGACAAGACTTTCGCTGGCATACCCTTGAAGAGCACCATGTTCAAAGCCAGCAAATTGGAAGAGGCGATTCAAGAATGCGTGAGAGAACACACAGTCTTCGACGATGAAGGCAACGACACCCTTGCCAATGCGATACCGATGTCACCCGACGTTGGTGGTGCTACAGCAGGAGTTCCCTCACGAAGTATGAGCCAGAGTAGCAGATATAGCCAGATCGGTATGTCGCCCGCCGCAAGGACAAGAGGTCCAGGCTTGGGATCCATACGATGGGGCAACCGGGACACTTTGCTGTACGATACTCGGGAGAATAGGACCAAGACTGCAGTCACCGCCGTGCTGAAAGGCACTTCAACCACTACGATGTTGAGATCGTATGACTCCCGAAAGGAGACGGCGCCTGATGTCGACTGCACAATTTGGCAAGCTGGAAGGGCCACATCAGCGACGGCGCTGGCTTTCAAGCCCATCAAGATTGGTCAGTCTTGGTACCTTGACGAGGGCGCCGGGAGATACAATCCTTCGCCGCTAGTCCTGGACGAGGCTGTCGCGAATGAGTGGCCCGGCAGGGAAGTTGGCGTTTTCGTTAGCATAGGCACTGGCAAGCGGCCAGCAGGCACAAATCACAAACAACATGAATGGTGGGAGGGCTTTCTGGGAGGCTCAATGGGTGAATTTGCAGAGGCCAGGCGACGTTTGATCAGCAAAATGGAAGGTTGCGAAGACACTCATCAGTATATGCTGCGTGAATATCTATCAAAGCGACAGGTGAACGGGGAGAATTACTTCCGATTTAATGTCGAAGTTGGAGTTGGGGAGTTCGGCATGAATGAATGGAATCGTTTGAGCGACATCAGCACGAGCACCCGCACCTATCTCTCAAAGCGAGAGACTGAGACGATGAACCATGGGGCGGCGCAAAAGCTGGCGAAGATATATTTCGCGAAGTTGAGGCACCTCCAGGCAGGTGCTCGACAGCAGAATGGAGAGGCAGCGGGTAGAAGCAGTTGGCAGAATCCTTGGGATCGACCTCTGCCTACGGTACCGCCACCGAGCAACCCAATGGCAGTTGAGTTGCCAGGAGACGACTCTTATATGCAGACGCTGCAATTCAGACCTGTTGCATCGTACGAGCACCGGCCAAGCATCGCGGACCAGAAGTATACAGTAGTCACCATGGGCGATGACGGTTTGGCACAGGCAGGATCCAGCCCTCAAAGTCCGCAGCAAATTGTAAATCCTTATAGCACCCAGCAGGCATCACCGCAATCTCCATATCTTGCGCACCACAACAGCACGACCTCAGAGCACAGCAATCCTGGTCATTCACCCCGACCAAGTGGAGAGCACCATGTTCGACCAAGTCCACCACCTCTCCCACCGAAGACGCCGCTGCCGTATCCGGACCACAGTGGAACGCCAACAAGCCCGCATTTTCCATCGGACTCTGGTGGCGCTCCACGAACGTTCATGAACATGGGAGATTTGGGACGTCGTCTACCGTATCCGGATGTAGAAGGGCCGCCGCCGGCTGTTAATAGAGAAAATAAGCCCAGTCTCGCGTGACAGTCGCCATCATGAAATGTAAGGATGAAAAGGCGTCTTTGGATGATGGGGATGCGGCCTTAGATGTCATAAGGCTTGAGTAGTACCCATGTGTAGCGAGTGGCTGAGGATTAGGCGAGATAATATGCGGATCATGATTCCGATATATACCCAGCAACGGTTTCAGTGGACCTGATGCTCCGGATGCGTCAATTTATATATTGATGAGTAACGATTTGATGACGATCTGTAGTGATGTGGACACGGAATTCATCTGATTCATACATACACTCAGTCAAACAAATAGACACAATTTCTGCCTCATCAACAAGGTCCGTTCTCAACGACGTTTTCCCAAGCATCCTTGAACCGCGCGGCATGGTTAAAATGCGGCTTGGCGCGGTTCTCGCGGCTGCGGCCCTTGGAAGCCATCAAACGGCTGGTGCTCGAGCACCGCCGTTCACCGTCATGCATGAGCCAGAAACGTGAACCTGCAATTGATGACAGCTCACTGCTTTACTCGATGATAACCGATGGGTGACCAACGAAACATTACTGCCTCAATGAGCCTGCCGTAGCATCCTGCGTGTTTGGACTACGTTGCATCCGATATGTCGAGCAAGCAGAGTGTACGGAGATGCGCCATGGGAATTTGCCAAATAGCCGGCATCGATCTCCGATCAAGATTTTGTCGACTAAAACGGGTTCAGTCAGATTCGCAGCGACAATGTGCGGTATTCAGTAGGTAGTGTACAAGAAGACCCCGAGTTGGCGTCCTGTCCAGAAAACCAGCGATGAGATACATCGATTGCTTTGTTTCCAAATCGCCAGGAGGCAGATCCTCCTGCTGTTTTAGGACGTGCGGCAGTGTGCATAGTGGAGGTAACTTTAGCCAGGGTCTCAGGTCGGCTTGACCCGTGCCCTCTCGAGAGGCGCTGCTCTGCGGCTGGGCCTTTGCCGATTGACCTACAGTACTACTACATTCTTGCGGTTGTCAAATGGAAGCGAGGGTGGTCTCAGGCGATGCGTGAGAAGAATAGGTCAATTGGATCCGTGTAACCACCGTGGTCGTGCGAGTACTGGTATCGGGAAGTGGGACGGGTTATGAGCGTAGCTCTGCATCACCGGACCAAGGCGATCCAAGACGATTGAACCACGAGGAGCTTCAGGCCGCCTTGTAGCCTGCTTACCGCATGTGCCGAACAACGCACATAACCGGATGAACAACGAGCGCGTGGAAACACATCGAATTGAGTATCGAGAAGCTGTCGCGAGCAGGAAGATGCCGTAGGGACCGCTGGATCTTCATGGGAGGTGTACGATAGCAGGAGGTAGCATGACGCTACGTACCACCAGCAATAGCCAGAAGAGTGACGGCGGCATGAATGGGGAGCAGCAGCAGCAGGACGACAGGCATGGCTCGACCGAGAGCACGGGCGCCGAGTCCTACCGCAGCGTGGACACGGTCAAAGGCCCTGGGAGCTTCAGTGCGGCGCGGGGCACGCCCGTGAGGGTCAACACTAACAAGAGACTGCAGTATGTCTATCCTTTTGCATTGCCACGCTGCTCGACGTCTACATATCAGGCCATGGCCGCGATGCTGTCACATGTCTGGCATGCGCGCGGAAGCAGCATGGGTTTTAACACAAACGTGCCATGGTGTCTTGGATATGACGCAGAGGATGCTGCTTGTGGAGAGCAGCGAGAGACATAGTGGCTGACAATGGCACTTTCAGAATCGACCGCAAAGACTCCGAAATCTCACCTAGCACTGTCCTTCCCAAACCTGCGCCTGCCAATGCACGTGCGAACAGCGCTTCTTGGGACCAGGAGGAAGCCCCTTCACCTAACACCCAGCTGAACAGCTATCGCAATGATCTCTCCGTGCAACAGAGCCCAGGAAACCTTCCTTCTTTTAGTCGCCAGCCGCCTTCAACCGTCACGCCGTGGACTGAGCAGCAGGGCAAGGAGATGCAATTGCCCAGCAGTGTGTTCGGCACAAGCTTCTACAATGATTCCAGCGACAACCTGGCCCAGATATCGCCAGGCTTTGCGCCTCAGGGCGGCATGGGCTTCCCTTACGATCCTGACGATCGAAGGCCGTCAATCGCATCTGCAACCACCGTGTCCTCTACTGGTTCCAAATCGTCTATTGGTGGCAGGACCAGAAAGAAGCTGCAAGGCTTCTTTGGCGAGGATGTGTACTCTAACGCAGCCCAGGACATAGGCGGTAGCAGGCAAAATTCAGAGGCAAGCTCGATGCAGGGAGGTGTTGTCCCAGCGTTTGCGCCTGGCGGCGGCTCGAGGCTACGTAATAACAGCATGAATGACAACATGCTGCGCAGCGGACCTCCAAGCCCGGGTGGTGCATCTCGGCCGCGGACACCGGTCCCTGCGCCCCAACCAAGCAGTGAGGTCACGCCGTGGGTGTTCCAGGATAAAGGGGTAAGCAAAAGTGCACCGTGCTTCCAGGAAAGTGCGATGAGATGGCAGGCAGGTGCTGATGATTTGCAGCGCAAGGGCAGCAACGACTCCAACGCACCCGAACAAGCCAACGGCCGCACACCTCGACCCTCGGAACCTGCGCGCCATCGTCTGCACTTGCCAGGCCACAGACACAACAAGAGCAATGAAGACACTCGAAGTTTCACTGGTGGATACCCGTTGCGACCCACAACGAGCAGAGATCAGTCCTTCGTGTTGCGCAGTGATCGACAGCCCTCGGCCATGTCCTCGGCCCTTAATTTGAAGGGCCGGGCATCGAGTCCAACACCGAGCGCACACAGTTCGCAAAATCAGCGGAGTCCGGGCGGCGGTGGGCAGAAGAGAAGTCTCTTTGATCGCGTGAGAGGGAAGAACAAACATGACAAGCCGAGCGTAGAAACTATGCAGGCCACGTCATCTGCACTTTCGCTGCCAATGGTGCGCGCGCCAAGCAAGTCGAATAGCGATCTCAAAACCGTTACCAAGCCATCAAAGGCCAGTCTGCGTCCAGATGCTGCCAATGCTATTATCTCTGGAAGAAAAGAGTCGCGGATACCCTTCAAGAATAAGAGGCAGGATACCACGGCGGACACGCGAGTGGCAAAGGATCTCAATGCTGCTGCGCCAGACGAGACGTCTGCGCTATGGCATTTGGACACAGATATGTCGCATATGGAGGGCATCGTCGACCACAAACAACCTCCTATGACGCCTCCTGCAGGCCAGAGCGACATCTTCACCGGTTGGCCTGAGAACCAAGGTCCCAGCAAACAGCAGATAGTACCAGTACCCGAGGGCGAAACAGGAGCATGGGATGCGCCTGACTCCTGGGCCGTGAAGCGCGTCACAGACGAAAACCAAGGCCGGCTTCGGGAGCTCGACGATGAGGGTAATGTCCCACGTGATGACGACCCCGGACCAATGTACTTCATGCGCATCTTCAGAGCAGATCAGACATTTGCCGTAATTAGCGCGAGCTTGAACACTACGGCTGCAGAGCTCATCAGCATGATGGCGAAGAAGACATTCTTGCAAGACGAGCTGAACAATTACCAAATTGTCCTCCGCAAACAAGACAATGTGCGGCAGCTCCAAGCTGGAGAGCGACCCTTGGTGATACAGAAGAGGTTACTGGAGATGGCTGGGTATAAGACCAATGACCGACTCGAGGATCTTGGTCGAGAGGACCACGGGTACCTGTGCCGGTTCACATTTCTGCCTGCAAAGATGTCTGGATATAGTAGTCTGGAGCGGGATCCTGGTTTCAACAAGATGCAGCGATTCAACCATATCGATCTGAGCGGGCGAAACCTGGTGACCATACCAATCACGCTGTATCAGAAGGCCACAGACATCATCACACTGAACCTTAGTCGCAACTTGACGCTCGATATCCCAAAAGATTTCGTTCAAAGCTGCACAGCTCTGCGGGAAGTCAAGTATTGCTCTAATGAAGCTTGGAAAGTCCCTCCATCCTTGTCCTTGGCCGTCAAGCTCACTATGCTTGACCTCTCAAATAACCGGCTTGAGCAACTGGCGCATGCAGAGCTGTGGCGGCTGACGGGGCTGCTGTCTCTTAAGTTGAGCAACAACATGATCACCAGCATTCCACCGTATTTCGCCCAGTATCATGGTTTGCGAAGCTTGAACTTGAGCTCAAACAGTTTGACCGAATTCCCAGATGCGCTGAGGAATCTGCGCACTTTGGTCGATATCGATATCAGCTTCAACTCCATTAGCAGCCTCGACAACATTTCCGCTTACACCAACCTGGAAAGGCTCTGGGCAACCAACAATAAGCTCTCTGGACCATTCGATGACAGCTTCAGAGCACTCGTCAATCTCAAGGAGATCGATGCGCGGTTCAACGCGATCACCAACATTGATGTGGTCAGCCAGCTACCAAAACTCGAGATGCTAATGATCGGTCACAACTCGATCTCGCAGTTCGAGGGCAGCTTCTCGAGGCTCAAGGTGCTGTTCATGAACCACTGTCCGGTCACAAACTTCGACCTCAATGCGCCAGTGCCGACATTGTCAGTCTTGAACTTGGCATCGGCTAAGCTTGCTAGGCTTCCGGAAGCACTTTTCACGAAAATACCCAATTTGACCAAGTTGACGATATCGAAGAATCACTTCGTCACGCTCAGTCCGCAATTTGGCTTGCTCAGCAAGCTCGAGTATTTGGCCATCGCGAAGAACGAGCTATCGCGATTACCTGCTGAGATTGGTCGTCTCACTGAGCTGCGCTATCTGGATGTCCGTGAGAACAATCTGAGCATTTTGCCTTCCGAAATCTGGTATGCCAAACGCTTGGAGACTCTCAATGTATCGTCGAATGTCCTAGCAGACTTTCCCAAGCCAGGCGCGCCCCTGCCCCCATTGCCGGATCAGAACGGGGCTCCAGCGCAAACGCCTAGCAGTACTTTGAGCACGAGTCCCGAGTTTGAAGAACTTGGCAAGCTTGAAGATTTCCAGATGCGGCGCCCGAGTCAAGCAAGCGGTATGCTGAGTGTCTCATCGTCACCCTCGACTGGCTCCAGGAAGGGATCGGTGGTGAGCAACAAGCCTAGTCTCGTTGGCAGGTCGAGTACGGCGAGCACGACTGGCACGATAACACCGGGCAGTCGGAAGGACTCGACGATGAGCAGTAGACTTGCTGCGACGTTTGCAACGAGTTTGAGGCATCTGTTTTTGGCAGACAACCGTTTGGAAGATGATGTGTTTAATGAGCTCGTCCTCCTGCCGGAACTGCGGATTCTAAACTTGAGCTACAACCAACTCTATGACATTCCACCAAGGACAATCCGGAGATGGCACCAGCTTACGGAGCTGTATCTCTCTGGGAATGACTTGACCAGCCTGCCCTCGGAAGATCTCGAGGATGGGTCGAGTCTGAAGGTCCTTCACATCAACAATAACAAGTTCCAGACTCTTCCTGCCGAGCTGGGTAAGGTGCAGAAGCTAGCAATCTTGGATGTTGGAAGCAACAACCTTAAGTACAACGTATCGAATTGGCCTTATGACTGGAATTGGAACTGGAACCACCAATTGCGATACTTGAACTTGTCGGGCAATAAGAGATTGGAGATCAAACCGAGTGCACAGGCTCTGAGTGGACGCGATGGTCACAAGGATCTTACAGACTTCTCGAACCTGCAAAACTTGAGGATCTTGGGCTTGATGGATGTGACCCTCACCATTCCCAGTGTCCCTGACCAGGCTCCAGATCGAAGAGTTCGGACGGCAGGTAGTGTGATTGGCACGACGATGCCCTACGGTATGGCCGACACCCTTGGTCGCAATGAGCATCTGTCCACCTTGGACATGCTCGTGCCACGCTTCAGGGGACATGAAGATGAGACATTGATCGGCTTATTCGACGGGCAGAGTTTGAGCTCCGGTGGAAGTCGCGTGGCAAAGTATCTACACGAGAAGTTCAAGCACGCTTTTATCACCGAGTTGGATGCCTTGCGACAAGACGAGACCCCGGTCGATGCTCTACGAAGGACTTATCTGGGTCTGAACAAGGATCTTGCTACTGCTGCAACGCAAGCTATCGATGCTCGTGAGTCGCCCAGCTCAGCACTCGTGCATAGAGGCAGCGTCTCTGGTCCTTCACTGGAGGAAGATGATCTCCATTCGGGCAGTGTAGCAACTGTCATGTACCTACATGGCATGGAGCTCTACATGTCCAACGTGGGAGACGCTCAAGCAATGCTTGTCCATTCCGAGGGCAGCCACAGGATATTGACGCGCAAACATGATCCTGCTGAGATGAGTGAACGTGCGCGTATCCGACAGGCGGGCGGATTTGTGTCGCGCCAAGGCAAGATGAACGACCAACTCGACATCTCGCGCGGTTTTGGCTATGTTCAGCTCACACCGTGCATGATTGCCGCACCGCACATTGCCAAGGTAGACATCAAGGATGGTGATGAGATGGTCGTGCTTGCGTCGAAAGAAGTATGGGACTATCTAAGCGCAGACTTCATGGTCGACGTCGCCAGACAGGAGCGTGGCGACCTGATGCGGGCTGCACAGAAGCTCAGAGATCTAGCTATCGCTTTCGGCGCCACAGGTAAGATGATGGTCATGATCATTGGCGTCTCGGATCTAAAGAGAAGAGAGAAGGCGAGGTTCAGGACACATTCTATGAGCATGGGTCCTACTGGATCTCCGGATGACTACTTTACCACCGTGACGCGGAAGGGCAAGCGTGGTCGAGAAGCCGTGGGCGACTCCAAGCTTGCTCGACTGGATCAGGAGGTCGAGCCCCCGGTTGGCGATGTGACACTGGTCTTTACCGACATCAAGAACTCGACCATTTTGTGGGAGACGTATCCGATCGCAATGCAAAGTGCCATCAAGCAGCATAACGAACTTATGCGACGACAACTGCGCATCATTGGCGGGTATGAAGTCAAGACCGAAGGTGATGCATTCATGGTCGCGTTTCCAACCGTGACAAGCGCTCTGCTGTGGTGCTTCACCATCCAGAGTATGCTTCTAGATGTCGCATGGCCGCAGGAGATTCTCAACAGCGTACACGGCGAGGAGGTTTTGGACGTGGATGGAAATGTCATCTTTCGAGGCTTGAGCGTGCGGATGGGTATTCACTGGGGCAGGCCTGTGTGTGAGATCGATCCGGTCACGAAACGCATGGACTACTTCGGACCCATGGTCAACAGAGCCGCTCGTATCGAGAGCGTCGCGGATGGAGGCCAGATATGTGTGTCGACCGACTTTATACAAGAGATCCAACGCATGCTAGAGACTCATATCGAGAGTGACCGCACTGGCTCAACTGGATCGGAGGACACACTCAGCGACGATATGTTGTCGCAGTCAATACGTCGAGAACTCCGCTCACTCAGCAGTCAGGGCTTTGAAGTGAAGGACCTTGGTCAACGGACCCTCAAAGGCCTTGAGAATCCAGAGTATATCTACCTCATGTACCCACACTCTTTGGCTTCTCGTTTGGTTGTGCAGCAGCAGAAAGCCGAGGCTGCGACCCAGGCAAGCGACAAGAGCATGGACTCGTCTGTACAGAGTGAGAAGAACAAGCAGGATACTGGGATTGATCAGGACGATGTGTGGCGTCTCTGGGATGTTAGCCTCAGGTTGGAGATGCTGTGCAGCTCTCTTGAGAGTACCGGGCTGAGCTCACTCAAGCCGCCGGAAACAGCGTTGCTGGAGCGGACGAAGCAGCGCGGCAATGATGTGACAGATCGATTCCTGATCAATTTTGCCGAGCATCAGATATCTAGGATCGAGGTGAGTGGCAATCATTGTCGGATACGCTTGGCACAATTGCTGACAGCTTCAAATCAGACCTGCATCAATACTCTTGTGCTCCGAAACATGCTCCGACCCTTTAACGACGGCATGCTCAGCCAAGCGTGTCCGATGACAGAAATCTTCTCCGAGCTTTCGGGTCAGCTGGCAGAGCTGAAACAGTTGAAGGAACAGGCGGATTTTGAAATGGCGCCTTCATGATGATCACGCGACGAGTTGGGCTTTACTATGTGATGCTGTAGTATGCGAGAACCGAGAGCAAGTTGGCCTCGGGGTATATTCTTGTCTTGCTAGAGCAGGGCGTTTGGCGGATGGTTTGGTTGATGTGGGAGCATGTATTAGTATGGCATGAATTTATGCCAAGGGTGACTTGGGATGAGTAACGGCATTGTCACGATCTAGGAAGGCTGGGAGCGGGCATATTACTTGGGAGGGCACTTCGGGCAGTTGTGAGTTGTGACATGTGTAACGGTCTTGGGTAGTGTGTGGATGATCTACTCACTTTCGCCTGGTCAAGACGTTATGCTTCCTGCGCCAGCCTTCAGGCACCTGCCATCGGAGAATTCAAGCGAGCCTGGTTTCAGCATTCCGTGTGCCGCTCCGCATGTCGAGCGCATCAGGCCACTCGTCGGGCTGCAAATGATATTCATGTGACTGTGTGCCGGGAAGATCCCCAAGGGATGCAGGGATCTTGCCTTCCAGTAGTCTTTCGCATTTTTCCATGGAAGGAGATGTACGTTGACGTCTCGCTCACCTCTCTCCGTCGCGCCGACCTACCCTTCACGCCTGTGGTCTATCAGCTCTATCACGCATCATTACGGGTGCAAGTGCTCCGCCCACCGATGCAACTTGTGTAGCAACCGAAGCGTGTGCAGCACATCACGACGGCAGGACGCCTCGATAGTGGGGCTGGGCAAACAACTTGCTGCCGACGAGCTTGATTTCGTGCAGCAATCCGGCTGGGCAGCGCTACCTCTAATCCACTTCATCGTTCACGAGGCAAAGGAGGGCACGTCCAGGTGGCGGATTGGCTGGTTATTCTACGGATGGTGATGCGTCATACCCGGAGGCTGGACTTGATTCTTGAAAGCCTTCCATTCACGTGAAAGAGCGGTCACGAGACGCTCGGATAGGCAGGCCACGCCTCTCACACGACACACCGCGACTCTACTACCTACCTTACCTAGCACCATCCAGGAACTCCAGGATTTGCTGTCTTTGCGTCACAAAATAAAACCACCTGAGTCTCGACTGTCTCGAGCTCAGAAAATGGAAGGCCCATACCAGCCTCGCGCTCGACGCAGCACCAATCCCTTCAACCACAATCGGTCGTCCTGGACGGATCCTCACACCGGTGTCCACTACGCTCTCGACACAGCTACCTATACCAGCCCGGAATTCTCCCTCCATGCTGTCAGTGGAGGTTCCAATGCGCTGTTCGATGACTTCACTTCACCAATCTCTCGGCGGCAAACGGCGCCTTCTTTCGGATCACTGGGGACGGGGCTTTTTGGCACCGCACTGAGTCTTTTGGGCGATTTGACTTCAGTCAGTCACAATGGGGCACCATCTCGTGTCAGCCGCGGACGGCAGGCCGAAGCTAAGGAGGCTTCGGACCAAGACGATGAGGTCTCGTACGTCGGTAAATCTCGCCGGAATAGACCAAAGTCTATGTTTGGACGCATTGTAGATAAGTTTGCAGAGAAAGGCGCTCAGCCGAGGAGGCAGTCAACGAGACAACCGGCACCAAGGCAACCGAGGACTAGTGATCTGCATGACAGGACGTATGACGCCGGGCCACAAGAGCCAGTCCACCCGGAAAATGGGGGCAGCTTCGTGAGCCGTGGTGGTCACCAGCACGACGAGCATGACAGACGAGGGGAGAGATTGAGGCAGCCAAGCAGGTCTAAATCGGACGGAGCAAATGCAGGTCTGATCGCGACGATTGAGAATGCAGTGCAGTATCACGCTACTGAAGTCAGGAGATGCAAGAAGCAGCTTGAGAGGGCATCCCGACAACAAAGAGTACACTCTGGACATCTGCAAGCGCTGCTCGATGAGCTAAAGTCGAATGAAGCGGCACTCGCCAACGCTGCGCATGAACTCCAGGCAGCAAAAGATAATGTAGGACGAAGTGACCCGCACCGACGAGCGTCTGGCCAAAATCGTCCGAGCAGGTCCGAACCTCAGCCTCCCGAGGTTAGAGTGGAAGACGATGATATGCCAATGCCAAACCCTGGGTTTGCCACTTTCACTTTCGCTCGCCCGAGACCGATGCATCACCCTTTCGCAGGGTTCGGCTTCAATGACATGGATCCATTGGCAGACCACATGTTCGCCCATCACTTTGCGACGTTCGGCGGCATGGGGGTGCATGACCCGTTCGCGGAGTTCTTTGCAGTCCCACAAGGTGCCGCACCCAGCAATCAGAGAAAGCGAACCAGGCCGGCACCTTCGTCTGGCGGCATTCCACAAGCACAACGCCCTGCGACCGCCACGTATACTCGTCCCCCACAGCAGCCGCCGAGGCCGCCGCCCACCTTACTCACTTCTGAGGAGTGTAGGCGCCTGTTCCAAATGTACTCAGAGCGCTGGGCAACGCTCTCCAGCACAGACCCCGACGTCCCTTACCCTGCTCGCGGCCTGCACGCCGCCTCCCTACTCGGCCGCGACACGCTCTGGGCGCCTCAAGTGAGCGCACACCCATCGACGTGGTCCGACGAGACCGTGATGCAGGCGAACGTGCAAGCCTTCTTCCTGAACGTCGTGGGTCTGGTCCCCACGTATGTCGAAGCGGGCGCGAGCGGGAAAGTCGAGATGGGGTTCGACAGGTCGCGCGCCACGGCCGAGCAGGTCAAGCAGCTTCAGGATATCCTGAAGAAGGAGAGGTTGAAGTGGCATTCGGATCGGTTGGGGAACCGGCATGGCGGGAGGGGAGGCCGCAACGAGGGTCTGCAGCGGGATGTGAGGGCGAGGGCGGTGTTCCATGCTGTGTGTGAGCTTCTGGAGACTGCACAGTGAGGATTGGTTGGGGGTGATGCTCGTGTGCCTTGCTTTTGGAAGCGAGGGTCCGTAGATGATGATATTCTGGTCCTTGTAGTGCTTGTACATGTAGGTATTTTGGAATTGGGATTGCCTCCTAGCCATGTACGCTCATGAGACAGACCATGACAATGTCCGTGATGTCCATCGCTCGGTGAAGAGCGGGTCAAGACCTAGCTAGTCATCATTCGACGATGGAAGAGGAATGAATAATAACACCAGGGCGTGTCTGCGGCTCCCTGGATGAACCTTGCTAGTCGTCCGCCAGGTCGCGCGGCATACCACGTCTGTCTCACCTTGTGGGCAGGATCTCGTGCCTTGGCTCGCGACTTCATGCTAATAAGCAGTCGCAGTGCACACACAGCTTTGGATGTATCGACAACAGAAGAGAAAGACAGCGAGGAGTGCTCTCGGATTGGGATGCGCGTCGGGCCAAAACTCTTCTTCCAGCGGCGCCTTGGGACCGTTGTCCGTGACAGGACTACCTGGGTATGTATGTATCCATCTTAACAAGACCACTCACACCTCTGTTGTGTGAGTGTGACACGCCGGTCAAGAGCGCTTGTCAGAAGACAGAGAAAACACCTGCGCAGAAACGAAAAAAAGAAAAAAAGAGAAGCAATAGTCTATGGCCGCCGTAAACCCCCAACATTGGTCATTACAGCTTACGAAAGGTCAAAATTACACGAGAAGGGCAGTAGCACTTGTCCGTCCTGAAATCAACACCCCCCAAGATGCAGTGTTCTGCCGTTTGGTGACCTGACCAGCCGGGGAGACCGAGCGCCATTTGTGATTTGTCCCGTCGCTAACTAACATCATATACACATTACCAAACTCAGAAAGAACCCCCAGACGAGGGATGTTCTCAGAGAGCGGCAACGAGACCGACGAGGGCGAGGAGGCCCGCGCCGACGGCCTGGACCTTGGTGGCGGCACCCGTGTAGACGGCGGAGGTCGTGGTGGACTTGGTGGCAGAGGTGGCGGCCGTGCCGGTGGCGAAGACGGAGGTGCTGTTGCCGGCGACGGTGTACGGGGGGGTGGCCGGGACGGGCGAGGTGACGAGGCCGCTGGAGGCCGGAGGCACGACTGGGCCGACCGGGGCGGTCGGGACGGGGGTGACTTCGGCGGTGGAGGCCGCGGCGCTGCGATCGCGTTAGTCATTCGTTCGACGGGGGTGTTGGACTGGTGTGGGTTGGGGGACTCACGAGCTGACGGGGTGGGTGAGGGTGCAGCCGCCGGAGCAGCTGGTGACGACGAGGGTGGTGGCCCCGCTCACGGTGATGGTCGATCCACCGCCGACCGGGACCTCGGTGGCGTACGGGCAGTAGGTGGTGAAGGCCGTGACGACCTCCGTCACGTAGACGTCGCTGGCGGTGCCGTTGTAGGCGTGTGCGACGGCGACAGCGCCGAAGAGGGCGGCGGCGGCGGCGATGTACTGCATTTCGACGGCTTTTCGAAACGGGGTTTTGGTTGGGTATCAAGAGTTTTGTTGTGGTGTCGAAAGAGTGACTGCGGTGGGGGGTTGATTTGGTTTTGTCTGCTTAGCGAGAGTGTTGATAGCGAGGTGAGGAGGGAGGAGGAGGAGGAGGAAGGGAGGGTGAGGAGGGAGGTGGATGGTAGGGATAATAATCATCATAAAGAACGTGTTTGGGGGGGACGGGTGGCTCCCCGACGGCGGGCCAATCACCATCGTGGACCCCTTGGAGCCGTTGGGGCTTGCGGTGGAAGCTGCAGAAGTTGCAGCGCGTCGCATGCACCACTTGGAAGCTTGTCGGGCCTGCCCATCTCTGGCTGACAGGAGTCGTGGTTGCTGGGTGGATCTTGATGCTGATGACAACAAGCTCTTGGGCCTTGGCACATGATGACGCCGTTGAGACTCGATGCTTGCTGAAACGCTCCGGAGAGCAGCACTGGGACATAGTAGACGACCTTACGGACGTTCCTCGCGATGGACCTCGGATCCAATCGTCCCTGATCGTCCTGTCCTGTCCTGTCGACGACGAGGTACACTTCAATAATACAGGTCACAATGCGTGAGATCCCGACCGTACATAGCCCCGACCCCCGACCACTGCCCCATCTCATGTGATGACTGCTCCTTCGGCCGTGGAGCTGCAAAGACTTCCCATCCACTGGTTGCCCTGCACACATGCGAGCCAACTGAAGGCTTCTTACGTCTGGGATATGAGCTGCCTCACGCTGATTGGTGTTCGATTCAAATCAATAGACCCCTCACTCTATCCCAAATCTCATCGAATGGTTCCGCCCGACAGTAGTGGTCTCACAGGCACCCCAGTCCCCACCTCAGCTCCATCACCCCTCTGCATGTCAGACGCTATTCGCGGCTCCCGACTTCCCCGGGTCCAGAAGGGGGATGTCGACCCCCCAAAGACCCGTCGTTGATGACAGGCCTCAACGCCCGCGGGGAGCGAAGATCGAAATTGCTCGGCGTTCGCGCCAGCTGACCCAGTCGGTGGTCTGGCGACATACTGAGTCCACCCCGACCCAGGGCCCGCGTGGTCGTGTGGCTTGTTGATGAAAGCCTAACGAGATTACTGCCGATCCGCAGCGTGAGGTGAGCGCCCCGCCAGCCGCCACGGCTATGCAAGGTACGCGGTGTCACCTGCGCGACCTGCATGATTATTCTTCTTGAGAGCTGAGCCGACTACTGTGCTTATACTGTATCCAGCCGACACAACTTGTCCCAAGCCTCGAGGCGAAGCTTTGTTCGCTGGCAACGCCCCTTGTCTCATGCGCCGGCAAGAAAGCCTTGGTCATTTGCTTCCTCCGCCCGTCAGCCATGGCGTCACTCGTGTCCGAGTGGCTTGAAGGTTGCCAAGGATTGTCGCCAGCGACAACAACCTTTTTCAACGTACGGTCTGCATGTGAATAGGAGTCACAGGACGTTCATTATAGCCAAGTCGCTTGCCACGTTTTGGACCGGTGTCGCGGAGCTTCCGTCAGGTCATCAATGACGAGTGACAGGGCCACACGAGCAGTAGTTATTGGCGACAAGCGGCTCTCAGGACTCGGCGTTCAATGAGGTGTCTGTCAAACTTGCTCGGGGATCATGCCGCTCAATCTGCGGCAGCCCCGGAGGAGGAGGATCAAAGATCTTGAATTCATAAAGAAGCCCTTCCCATCATCCGGTCCACGACCAGTCAGCCTGCTAATTGACTGTGAGAACACAAATCGGAATCCTGAGAGCCTGACTAGCCGGGCGCTTCTGGCTAGAGACCGGCCGTCTAGAACGTGCCTTGAGATTGTAGGTATGTTGATAATGCTATCCATCATTCTCATTCAGGTACAGAGTAGAAGACCTCTCCTTCCATCGAAAACCTCGCGGTCCGGTGCAGCAGGGCACTTTCGATCCTACCCTCCTTATCAACGACGCTGCCAACCTCAAGCTTTCCGCTGGCGTGCTCAATGATGCCGGATTGCTTGCCTGCTGCACCTACTGCTGTCAAATATGGCAGCGTCCCCTCTAAGTTACAGGCAGCGCCCAAGTTCAATGCCAGCGTGAGCGGCACTGCTTTGTGCGCTTGCTGCATTGACAGGGCTCTGCACCTGATATGTGCATCACCGGCGCTGGAATCCGGTCCAGCGATCAAGACAATTTTGGGCACTGTCTGCGTTGCTGCATCCAGACCCATCTTGCTTGCACCTGCTTCACGGATCGACTCGAGTCTCCCCATGAGTGCCGGATCGGCTCCCAGGACGTCTGGCGCAACATCACCTGGAACACCAAGATCTGCTGCGAGGACGAAAACCCCAGGGTTGGCAATATCGATGAGACTGGCATTTACCGTACTACCATCTGGCAAATAGAGGCTATCCACCGGATTGCCAGTCGGCAGAGCCTTCCCCGTCTTCGCCCCAGCAGGATCGAGGAAACACAGCGTTATGCAGGACTGCCCGCCAGGCACTCCATCTATGCTGTAGTCGCCAGAAGGATCATATTTCCCTCGTGCGGTCTTGAACCGGGCGTGTATGACCTTGGACGTATTGGTATTGAAGATGCGCACCGAGGCCTCTCCATCGTCCTCAGCCGGCTTGACATGTGGCACCAGTCCTTCATCGAGAGCGAACGGACCGACCGCACTGGACATGTTCCCACAGTTCCCTGCCAGATCGAGCACGCCATCTTTGATCCCGACCTGCACGAACGTGAACTCGACATCCGCGTCATCGCGTTTGGACCTCGACACCACGCAGATCTTCGATGTCGAGCTCACTCCGGAGCCCATCCCATCGAGCTGGCGGCCGTATGGGTCTGGTGATCCCATGGCGCTGGAGAGGATGGGCTGCCATCGTCTCTCGTCCTGCGGCAGGTGACTGCGGTGGATCATGAGGCCATTGGAGGTCCCGCCTCGCATGAATGTGGCCGGTAAGCTGCGGGTTGCCATGACTAGCGACGCGGTCACTCGACAGCTTGCGTGTCTAAGGCTATCATGAAGTGGACGGCAAGGGCTTTTCTACGAGCACATTGATGCGCCCTTGACGACCTTAGGTGGTCCTTGGAGGACCGCAGCCGCAAGCTATATAGGGGCTGCCGTCTTGCGGTTCCAGGTTGTATGCATGCGCTCTCAATGCCCTGGTGTTCGCATCCCTCAAACCAGACCAACTCTCCCGCTCTCAAGGGATCTCCCGGACATGTCTCACAGCGAATCTATGCTTACGCCAATAGCAGAGATATCAATCAGGACCTACATGTATGCACAACACCTCGAGGTCCGCATGAGGTAGTCTGCCGTCCTACGAAGACCTGCCCCACTCAAAGTTGCCCCGCCATAGTTCGAAGCAACGGCAACTGCTGCATCATAGGAGGTACCTCCAAGTGAGCATGAAGCGAACGCAGCCTGAGCCGATCTCAATGAGTTACTCTTCTGTACAGAGGCAATCAATTCCAATTCTGCATCCTCGAAGCAGTTACTCAATCTTGCTCACCAAAGCATCTCAAGCTTCGAAACAACGATCTCACGCACACACTTCTATTATCATTGCAAGACGATATCACGCCAAGCTACAACTAGCAAAGCGCCTAGCCCATCTCTGTCGTATTGAGCGGCGCAACATGGCCTCCTCCAGCTCAGCTGCAGAGTTCCCGCCAGTTGAGATCCGCTCCATCCTGCACGAGGTCACCACCCTCCTCAAAGACCGGAAAGAAACCGTATCGGTCGCAGAGACCGCCGCCGGCGGCCTCATCAGCAGTTCGCTCCTCAGCACCCCCGGCGCCTCGGGTATCTACAAAGGCGGCCTCACGCTGTATACCCTCCCCTCCCGCATCGCCTACGCCGGCTGGAGTCAAGAGACGATCGCGAATTACAGAGGTCCGACCACGGACATCGTGACGGGTCTCGCGAAGCACGTGAGGAAAGACTTGGAGAGCACGTACACGTTGGCCGAGTCCGGGACGGCGGGTCCGACGGGCGGCAACACGCCGAATCGAAAGCCGGGCTATGTGGCGTTGGCGGTGGATTGTGACAAGGGCACGTTCACGAAGGAGTTGAATACGGAGCTGGGGCCCGATCGGGTGGGGAATATGGTGAGGTTTGCGGTCGAGGCTCTGACGTTGCTGAGGGAGGTGCTGCGGGATGAGGCCAAGTTGTGATGGATTGGATCGTTCTGGTTGGGTTGGGCGGGGCAGCGTCGCTGCGAGAGATGCGTGAGGTCTACCGAGAGCATTTCTAGAACCAAGAGAAGCGCTCGCAGCGGCCAATTGATCATGGTGGAGGATGGGACGAAGCATATACTAGAGCAAAGAGATCTCTGTTCGCCCGCTTATTAGCATCACGTATCTAGCCAGTGCCCAGACTGCCAGCGTTCAGCGGCTCCATCAAACCCATTGACGATCAGTGCGGTCCCACCGCCGCGCACGATTGACGGGATGGCAGGATCGAGAGCATGACGTGGCCAACGGATTGACACGGCGGTCTGATCGATCGCCCTCGTTGACAGTACTAATCCGCCGACTTGACGACCCGGACCTCTCGATAGACCACCCAGCCGGCATCGGCGATCGTCCCGCCCGTCGGTCTTCCATCGTCGAACCCGCGAGCCCTTCTTCCCCGCGAGCCCCTTTTCACCGGATTGGTAGCGGTGAGCCCGCACGACCCGTTGACACCCGAGACGTAGATGTGTCCGCTGTCACTGGAGGGGAATGAGGAGGTCGGTGGCCTTGGGGTGTTCGTGACCGGTCGTGATTGGGGATCTTTCACGTCTCGCCTGGCCAATCTTAAGTACGTGGAGGGGCTGCGTCGTCCAAGCCGCTGATGCTGTTGCTGTTGCTCAGCGCGGCGGAGAGCACATTTGTCACAAGACAACTAGCGGATGCTGCTGCTCCTCGACACGAGTCACTCCTACCAAGCCTTCGACTCGAATCCGCAGAGCTATCCCTCTTCCCCTGCAGCCCACGAGTCTCAACCCCGTCATCGACGTCTATCGTCCCGCCGCTCCCCGGACATCAGCCCCAGAGTGCCCGACTCCCACACTCCTGGAACGCGTCGCCACGTCCCGAACTCGGGCACCCCACTGGTGCCTATCCTCCGAACGCTGCATCCCGTCACCCTTACGCCGCTCGGACTTCCACAAACCTCGTGACAACGACGCCTCCGCTACCAGCTCGGCCGTGACCTGCAATCGCGACCCGAGCGCCTCCTCGGGCGTCGCACAGTGCGATCCGCGCAGAGGAGGCGTGCGCCCGGTCGTTGAGGATCCTGGCGGTGAATCTGGCGGGGTCTCGTGGCTGGGAGGTGATGAGGTGTGGTGTGGAGAGGGAAGGGAGGTGCAAGCATGTTCGCTGGGAGAGTGGTGAGGATAGGGGTTGTTTCAACGGGGGGCTGAGGAGTGGTGTGAGACGTACCTTTGGTCTGTCCTCGGAGTCCGGCCAGATCGGGACTTCTGTTCGTTCTGGCCGGGGGTCGTGCTCACTCTGTCGGGAACGCTCGGGTTGGGGTTGTTTTTCCTGAGCGACGGTTGGTTGTTTGCTGCTATGGAGTGCGAGGTGCCTGCGCGTGGCAAGGTTGTGCGAAGCGCTGTGCGAGAACGGGAAGGGAAGCGACTGATGTGGAGGGCGAATTTGATCTTGGCTGCGAACGACGTCTGCGGTGAGGACGGTGCTGCTGGCCTTGTCCATTACGTGATCGATGCAGTGAATGCGCTCTCCCTATCAAACTCCAACAAGAGCCTGATAGTGTCTTTATGATACTCTACATCAGCGGACAAAGCTCACCGATTCTAAACGCCTCGCTATGCGGTCCCCAACAACCCACGAACGCCATATGACATGCTGCTCATTGCGGACATTCGGACCCTCACGGGTTGATCTTGAACTTCATTCGAATACCCATGGCAGCCAACTCCACATCCAGATACCTCAAGACACCAGGCACAGCCACAAGCGTAACGTCATCGCCACCAAACCACTTGTCGCCCTTCTTGTCCTCCCAGCATTCCGACTTCGCATCGGAGCTCATGGCTCGGCGTGAACACCTCTTGCACCTCACACGGCCTCCTTCACCCATCCTGCGCCTGCCGTAAGCGCCCATGCTCGGCTGCGTAGACAAAAAGCTCCCGCAGGCCTTGCAGATCCACGCCTTGGTGTAGTCGCTGCAATTCAGCAGCCGGTCCTGTAGTAAGAATGCCGTTCCATGTGCAAGGAGTGAATCACGCTCCATCTCTCCCACACGGATGCCACCACCCTTCGCCCTACCCTTGATCGGTTGGCCGGTAAGCGGCGTGACTGGACCCGTGGTTCGCACTTGAAACTTGTCGTTCACCATGTGCCTGAGCCTCTGATAATAGACCACACCGATGTAAATGTCTGCGGCCAGCTCCTCGCCAGTGATGCCAGAATACATTGGCTCGTTGCCATGGTAGTTGTATCCAGCCGCCTTCAGCTGATGACCAAAATACTCCACAGCTGTCTCGCCTTCCTTGTCCTTGAACTTGAAGGGTGTGGAGTCTTGCGCCAGACCATGCAGAGCACCAGACTTGCCGGCCAGCGACTCGACGAACATACCGATCGTCATACGCGACGGGAAAGCGTGCGGATTGATAATGACATCTGGCTGCATGCCGCCTTCTGTAAACGGCATGTTGATCGCAGGCCACTTCTGCGAGCAGACACCCTTCTGTCCGTGACGCGAAGAAAACTTGTCTCCGATGACCGGTGAACGCGGTATCCTGAGGCGAATGCTGATCGCTTGGCAAGGCTCATTGCTGCCGTTTTCATTACCGATGAGCTTGATTTCCTCGACATAAGCCTCTTCAGCATCCTTGTACTTGTGGACGTGCGTGATCCCATCACGATTGAGGTACTCGCCAGTCAGAGGATCCTTGGTGACGGTATGCGATGCTGCGATGGCATCGCCTTCTTTGAGCTTCATCCCAACGGCGGCAAAGCCGTCGGCCTCGAGTGTATTTGCCCATTGTGACTTGACAATACCGTTTGGCGCAAAGCCAAACATCTGTGTCACGGTGTGGCCACGATTCTGCTTGTCACCTGCCAAATCAATGACCTTGGTTTTGTAGATAGTGCCGTATCCAAAACCTCTTTCGTGCGCTGATTTGTTCAATATCATGGCATCATCCATATCGTAGCCTGTGTAGGAGATCACAGCGACAATGGCATTCGTGCCATTTGGAAAGTTGTCAAGACCATATTCGTTGTACAGAGGCGGACGAACAACAGGTGTTTGGCCGGTCTGCAATCGATAGCTCTTGTTGTCTGTCCGATATTTCAGAGCGGTTCCAGGTGTCCCCATTGTCTGTTTACCCATCTGACATTGGTACCTAGCAGATAAGTGTTAGTGATCTCTTGGGAAAGAGTTTGGTGTATGATCAGCTTACATATTACGAGGCGACTGATTGAAATCCGAGAACGGCGTCTGGTTTGCGACGATCGAAAGGATGTTGGTAGGCGCGTATTCGACATGCGTGGAGTCTCCAGATGCTATTTCCGGCTCCGTGCAGGCAATCGACATGAACGGCTGCTCAAAGGACCCAATGTAATCCATTTTGTCCAGTGCAAGATATTTGACAGGCCGGATCATCCGAGATGGATTTGAGAACATATACACACCAGGATATTGACCGCCGTTTGACTCAGGAATGTAGCCAACCTCAAGCTCGAGTGGGATGTTGTGCGTGCCCTCCACCTTCCAGTATCGCAAAGTATCGCCGATGACCTTTGCCTGCTTTGGTGTGCAGAAGCCTAAGATCTTACCATCCAGCTGCACACATACGCTGTCGCTGAGCTCTGCCGCGGCTGAACTCACTACACCAAGCTGGGATATCAAGCGCGGTATGTTTGAGACGTCTGCTGCTTCGATCGCGACCTTACATTTGTGCGCCATATGGTTCAAGAGACCGCAGGGCGAGCCATCAGGCGTATGCACAGGGCACAAAAAGCCCCAGCTTTCTGGTAGCAGCTTCCGCACTGTCGTTGTCTTGAGCTCGGCGAAGAAGCTGCCTCTGTGCACCATTCGAAAATGACTGATGAAGCGGTAGAAGTTGATCTTCTCGGCCACGACCGTGAACCCAGAGACTTGCTGCAAGTCGAGACCACTGGGACTGACCAAATTACCAGTCGACAGGAAATAACACAGCTTCTGACCAAGGTTCTCATTGGTCTTCCGCACAATCTTGGACAAGAACTCTCGCTCAAAATCTTTGCTGTCGAATCGCTTGTAGTTGGTCTGTCGACTCCAGTCGCGCAGGCTGAGGCCAATTGAGGTCAGCCATTCCTCAATCTGCTCTTTGATGATCATACCATAGAGAAATCCAGGCAACAGAATCTCCTGACTTGAGACTGTGTCTGGGTTGTCGATACCACATTCGCCTTCCACAAGAGCATAAAGCTTGCGGATCATGAAGAGCAACATCCTAAACTTGTCGGCATCTTGGACTTCGGTGACATCGTATGCGCCGAGATGCGGAAGCACGATTTTGCGCAAGAACTCAGTGCCTGCATCGTAGTCGCTCATGTCCTCGGGTACGCCCAACACCACCCTGAACCGCTCTCCCAGGAATGCCCGCGTTTGCAATCTGCTGTGAAACTTGTATGCCTTATACGTCCGCAGCAGTAGCTCGACGCGATCAATGACGAATTGCTTGGTTTCCATTCCTTTACTTCCACCTGGACCTATGATGCCTTCATACAACTCGCGATCATTCGTTTCGATTAACGCTTTCAGGACCATCAAGACGGGCACTAGATACTCGTTCTTGCGCCATGAGAATCTGAATGTCACGTTGCCATCGCTCAGGTAATGCAGCACATTCGTCTGCGATGTCTGGTCTGGCCGCACTGATCGTATCTGCATGCCGTACTTGGTGTAGGTCGATCCTCGATTCTCGAATGACGGGCGAATGATTGCCATCGGAAAATTTCTCCGATTCACAATCAGCATCCGGATCAGCTTTTCGATGCCGTTGACGATGAAATAGCCACCCAGCTCTTCCGTCTCTTCTCTGCGATCGACCAGCTCCTTCGGAGACGCGCCCTCGAGGTGACATCGGTTCGACCGCAACATGATGGGAACGTAACCGAACTCTCGCACCGACTCTTTCCAATCTTCATTGTTGACGCGGTACTCTAGCCGTCCTCGAAACCGACCACGATAGGTCACATGCCGTTCTCTGCACTCCACCGGGTATATCTCTCTCTTGCCCTCGAACTTGTTGGAAGGAGGCAGTAGGCTCTTCTCCATAAAGACCTGAGTCACCCGAACCTGTAGTCGGTTCCGTGGCTCGTCGCTGTCCGCACCTGGACTTCCATCCAGAAACGTCTTGGTCCCAATGTCCTTGAGCGCATGCTGGATCTGACCATTTTCTTTGAAGATCTGGTTCCAGGAGTCGACGTGGGGTCTGATGGCTTCTGCTAACGACGGGTAGGCTGTGGTATCCTTCGGTGGATCTCTGAACAGCTTATGTCGTCTCTGCGTGTCGTACTCGGTCGTCCATTTCTTTCGCGCCGGCGCAACGCCATTTACTCGAGACGGTGCCATGTTTGGCGGTGATGATGTCAGTATTGCGATTGCAACTCTGTTCCTGTCACATTGTAGACCACGCCCAAACCCTACAGTTATCCGCCTGGCACGATCTCGACAACCCAGTACTGAGAGATTACGCCTACTTCATCGGAGAACATCTCGAAAAAGTTGATACAAACGAGAGAATGGAGCTCCGTCGCTAGGCGCGGTCCGCTCCGAGACCTAGTAGTTCTAGCCGAATCAGACAGCGTGGATAATGCGGACGCGGGGCACGAGTGGGTTGACCTACTCTACTAGTCTGCGAAAGAGCGACGGGACACACACACACACACACACACACACCCACCCGACACTCTGCAACTCGGCAATGCAGCCCAGCTCCCGCCGACGCTTTGCGCAGATTATTGGGTCGTGACATCTCGGAGCAGCTCGTGCTGCCTGGCTCCTCTCAGTCTCTCCTCCACCTCCTACTGCACTGCAGTCTCCCAGATCACATGCCCGCCGCATCGATAGTCGTCTCTGGGTTCTTTTGTTGTTCGTGCTGCAAATCCATCCCGTGCATACCTTTTATTGGACTTTACAGAACTTTTCGTCTTTGACTTGACCCCCGCATCCGACCCGACAAGGCTGCACGGAAGAACTCAACCTCACCGACGAACAAGTTGAGACGGCGCGCAACAAGTACAGTACAGTAGCAGTCCTGCAAAGGTCAGGACGCAGCAAGTCACAGCTTTCTACCTACAAACGAGCTTCAGACCGGCGCGCCGGCACACACCAGGCGCACGGCTACCGCCCCGCTCCACCCAAGCGGAAACCTCTCTGTCCATTCGCCGGCCAAGGAATCCTTGAGTTTCGCACAAGTCATTCCCAGAGCCTCCCTCGCCTCTGCCCAGGCTTTTGTCTGGCCGACCATCCGTGGACCGTGGTTTCTCTGGATCACGCCGGGCGCCAGTCAACGCTCCGCTCCCTCGCGTCCTCCGCCGACATACATTTACATCACAGCCGACCATGGGGATCTTGAAGCGCATCTATGATTGGCTGCTCAGCCTATTCTGGTATGTATCCTGCCAGCGTCTTGCTTTGAATATGTTGAGATCGGTGGTGAGGTGCAGTCTAGTGGCCTTGGTGCTGGAGTTCGCCGCACGTCTTGAATGCTTGCAATGTGGCGGCGATGACAGCCATGACTTCTGGTATGGTCCCGTGCTGATAAACGCCGTCATGTAGGGCGACCGAGATGGACATCACCATGATCGGCCTCCAGAATGCTGGCAAGACCTCGCTGTTGCGGGTTCTGGCGGTGAGTTTCTTGTCCGGACATGTCGGGTGCAGGCGTCTCCTTCTATGTTTCAGGCTGATGTTGTGTTCCAGGGAGGCGAGTTTACGATCGAGTATGTGCAACCTTGCAAGCAACTGACCAATCTTTGCGTCCGCAACGTGGAATGGCGACTGACCTGTCTCCAGCTCAATACCCACAGTAGGCTTCAACATGAAGCGGGTCACCAAGGGCCACGTGACATTGAAGTGGTGAGTCCGCGTTGACGTGGCATGAGCTCCGACGTTCTGCTCAAGCTGCGACGTCCTGCTCAAGCTTCGCATCATGCTTATTCCGTGCCTGGTGGCCAGACAGACTAACATAGCACAGCTGGGATCTTGGAGGCCAACCACGGTTCCGGTCGATGTGGGAGAGATATTGTCGAGGGGTGAATGCGATAGTGTATGTCTGGCCACGTCGATGTAACTGTCGCGCTGTTGACATTATGCCAGATTCATCGTCGACTCCGCCGACAAGGAGGCTTTACCAGTTGCCAAGGAGGAACTGCACATCCTACTGGAAAAGCCGGCCATGGAAGGGATCCCTCTTCTGGTCCTTGGTAACAAGTCGGATCTCCAAGGCCACGCCAGTGTCGATGAGCTCATCGACGCCCTCAACCTCAAGGCCGTGACACACCGTGAGGTAAGCTGTTATGGCATCAGTGCTAAAGAAGAGACCAACCTCGACGCCGTCCTACAATGGCTCATCGCCAGAGCCCAAAAGTAGGCAGCGATGACTGGATGAGATGATACGAGCTCCGGAAAGGACCCTCGACGACTTTTCGGATCGATGAAGATGTATGAGCAACGGCCGTGAACAAAACCTGGACAGTCAGTTTATCTGAGCGTTCTATGCATAAAATGGTGGTCAAGACGGCAGCCGTGATGCCCGCGTGCCAGCGATGGCTTGAAAAGACCGGTTCCATGGGATCTCATTTGTACTGATGTGGGATGGGTATGGTGAACAGTGGAGGGCAGCATTCGTTTTTTATTTCCATTGTTGATACTCGTACTCCTCTTCACGGGCAGGCAGGTTCATTGGGTTTTGTTGTGGGTGGCTTTCGAGGGCGACGGAACGGCGGTGAGATATCCAGCAGAGGCAGTACTTCCTATCACCCCTCGAACCTCTCGTCGCGCCCTCGCGTACATCTCGTGCTGAAGTACGCGTAAAGAAAGTATAATGAGCATCTTTATGCGCCGCCACTTGTCGGGACAGCCACAGGGTTGACCAGGGCAGTAAACGCACGCGGCGTGTTAGAATTCAAGTTTGAGATCATGGACTAAGACGTGTGAATGCCTATGACGGGCACGAAGGGGAAGAAAAGTTGGACGCTGGACAGGCACTCCTTTTGAAAAGCGTCAGTAGCTTCGGTACGGAGGTATGCGTTGGCATATGGCTTTTTTGGGTATGGTGTGGAAGGCATTATGCATGACGCCGCCCGTACCGACCGGAGAGCTTCCATGGGGTGCGCGCCGGAGTGAGTGATGCTGTTTTTGTACACAGCAGTCGTCACGCAGGCGAAATGGTTGAGGTCGTCGATCCCCTAGGTTGTTACTACTGCCAGCAGCGCCGGCATCATAATTTCGATCAATATTCTCGTCATTTGGAGCAGACTAATTGAGCACCAAGCTTCAAGCGTCAAACAGCAAACCCTTGACAACCAGTTCAGAGCATGGCCCAGCCTTGCGGGGGAGCACTTCTCCTAGATATGTACCTAAGCAGTCCTCTGCGGTGTCGGAAGCAGTTCATAGAAGTTTCTACATGTAGCAGCAAATGCTGGCAGGTTGAATCGAGAGTGCCAGTAAGGTAGGTACCATATAGAATGAGTGTTTAGTTGTAAGGAGTGATCATCACTGATGACAACAGCCAGGCGCCACCCATCGGATCTGCTGACGCCAATGACGAAGTAGGGTTTGGTCTGCGAGGCGCAGCAGCACGAGCCTTCGTCATCAGTCCACGCTCGCACAGTTCGGAGCGACAAGCAGAATGCCTTCCATCCAAGCTTCTTAATACCTGCCAACAGAACCATTATCACGAAGGCTATTGTCTGTGGCCATCTACGAACGATACGCAATTATACGCGCTTCCTTTTCACTGTACGGGGCAAGCGACCGCACTGTAAACATGGAGACCTCGTCGCTCCTCCGCCGTTACATCTACTACGATGAGTAAGTACCTATTTCCCTATGCAAGCGCTTCCTCACAGCATGCTCGCAGACATGGAGGCAAGAAGAGTCAAAGACAAATAGAAGAAAAGAAGACGCGCTTACCACATCACCCGCATGAGAAGATATGGCTGACCTGCGTTCGCCAGCTGCTACAACAACAATAGTTATTATTGCAACTCCGCATGGGATCGCTGGGGCAGGTGGGTCCTGTTGGCATGCCTTATAGTTGCAGCATTTCTGATCTTCTTCCTCTTCTCGTAAGTCAACCGACTTTCTCACATCGCAAACCCTCTACAGCGCACGACCAGCAGCTGACAGAATTGCACAGATGCATAACCGCGCGTAGGAGGAGAAGGATGGGATACGCCCCGTACAGAGGCACGGGCTGGTCGCTGGGACGTACGCCACTGGGACATGCACCCGCGCAGTACACGCAGCAGCCACCACAGGAGAACGTCTACAACACCCAGCCATACTACGGCAACAACAACTCGAACAACGCATACCAGGCGCCACCGCCCGCGTATGGGGCGGCGCAAGACTATTACGGCTCCAACAACGTCGAATTGCAACCGCCCCAGAACGCCTACAAGCCACCACAGGGACCGCCGCCCGGTCATCAATCATACGCATAGAGCGGAGTCAAGCATGTAGGATAAGATCGGATCTTGATGGATGGGAAAGAGAATGACATACTAGGTTTGCGCAGGCTCACAGGCGCAGGGAAAAGACTTTCACGAGGCAAGAGGTACGAGCATGAGGCTCTATGGAGTCAAGGTCCAAGTGTATAAATTGAGGTTGGGAGTAATGATCATGGCGGATTCACCATAACTGTAACTGGGCGTTGGCTATGATCAAGCGAGTAAACTCACTGTGTATAGAAGCCGATGGTGGTTCATGTATGAGCACGACTTCCAGTTTCACCCCTTACTCTCATCATGGTCCCGCGAGATGGTCTAGCACAGCATTGCACTGGCATGACGCCGTGGCCGGCTTAAGTGCTCCTCTATAAGCAGAGCTGCCTCAGCTGGGGGTGACTATATCCGGTGTGAACGAGATAGTGTAGAACGCTAGCAGTGCGGCTTGCAGAGGCGCGGTAAGACATCAGTTCCTGCCAGACTGTCTTGACGATTAGGCGTTCGCACACTGTGTCGAGGTGGGGAATGTCGATACTCCTGAGCAGTGTTTGAAGAGAGTGGGACTCTGTAGCATGGGAGGCCCTGAGATGACTGAGAGGGTCTAGGGAGGTAAGGCGAGGTGGTGAGGTTGGGTAGCCAAATGCAGTATTTCGTTGAGCAGGAGGGCTGAGTCTTGAACGGGTTTCCATGACCTGGTTGTAGTTAAAGCGAATGCTGCGATTCAGGCCATCATCTTTGAGGCTGTTATAGAAAAGCACAAGCACGAGAATCGATGTTTTGTGATAGTAGTGTCACTGCCTGCGTGATGGTAGGACAAGTCTCGATTCATGTTGAATGCGGTGGCGTCCATTCGACATGGTTTAGAAGTACATAGGAACGTCATATTGCCCCGCATAGAAGAGCAGACCTGAAGCGGTCATCGATCAAAACCATATGGTTTAAAACCATTGACCTCATCAACGACTACAATGGCCCCCCAGACCATGAAAGCGATCAAGAATACCGAGAAAGGGAAGGCTGAGATTCAAGAGGTTCCGGTGCCTACATTGCTCGATGACTACTGTCTCGTCAAAGTCCGCGCCGTGGCCCTGAACCCCACAGACTGGAAACATGTCGATTTCCTCGCCGTCCCCGGCCACACCGTCGGCTGTGACTTTGCTGGTGTTGTTGAGGAGGTCGGCTCGAAGGTGACCAAGGACTTCAAGAAGGGCGACCGCATTGCGGGCTTCGCTCACGGAGTATCCTCCCACAATCGCGAGCATGGCGCTTTTGGGGAGTTCTGTCTAGCCAAGGGCGATCTCTGGATGAAGGTCCCGGACAATGTCACGGATGAGGAGGCTGCTACGCTAGGCGTGGGTATTTCGACGGTCGGTCAGGGATTGTATCAGAGTCTCGGTCTGCCACTTCCTGGTTCTGGTCAGAAGGCGGGATTTCCGATCTTGATCTACGGTGGCAGCACGGCGACTGGCAGTCTTGCGATTCAGTATGCTGTGCTCTCTGGCTGTGATGTTATAACTACCTGCTCGGAGCGCAACTTCCCTTTTGTCAAATCGCTGGGGGCGTCTGAGGCGTTCGATTACAAGGACCCGGATGTCGCGAAGAAGATTCGTGAGCATACTAAGGACCAGCTTGCTTACGCCTTCGACTGCATCTCGGAGAAGGATTCAGCGAAAATTTGTTCTGAGGCTATGGGCTCCCAAGGTGGCAAGGTGTCCTTCTTGCTTCCAGTCAAACCTACTCGGGACGATGTCAAGTCCGCCGTCACGATGGCGTACACCATGATGGGCGAGCAGTTCAACATGGGTCCTAGAGAGTTCCCGGCCAATCCCCAGGACCTCGAGTTTGGGAAGGAGTTCTGGGCGTTGAGCACGAAGCTCGTTACGAGCAAGCAGATCAGCGTACATCCGCCTCAGGTGGGCAAGGATGGGCTGAAGGGTGTGTTCGATGGGCTGCAGCAATTAAAGGAGGGCAAGGTTAGTGGTCAGAAGCTGGTGTACAGGGTGGACGAGACTCCGTAGATGCCAAATGTCGAAGAAGTTCCCACTTCGACATGAAGTCCTCACGGAGGCTGTGCGGGCAGTAGACAGCTAGGAGATATCTCCATGTACATTTTGCTCGTTGACATGGTGTAAGATGCAGCTCCTGAACCAGCTGAGATAGGGATATGTGCACTGAGTCATGCGTGCGGAGTTCCCAAAGACCTCCGACCGAAAGATCGCAAATGTCCAGCAATCTCCCAGGTATCTAGACATCACGCGACAGCAATACATTGCAATGTCTCGGCGTGCCTTTGTCACACCGTTACGGCTAGCATCGCAGACAGCCAACAGGAATGGTCAATGGATATGTCGACGCTGCCTCGCGACTCAGGCACAAGCGACAACAGACTTTCCAGAAGCGACGTCTACGGTTGATATTCAGTCAGAAGCAGTCGTCCACCCAGTGGTACCGGACAATTTGCTACGAGAATCATGGATGACCCGACCAGCCATCGAACAAACATCGCGGTCACAAGGAGGCGCTAAGAATGCGCCATTATACAATGGCTACAATCACCCTGACCTCCAACCCCAAGAGCGGCTGAACAAGATCACTGGGACGGTGCAGGGACTGGGGAATTACGAGACAGAGTTGATATTGGCGACGCCAGTGGGACATTCGATACCGCCGCAGTTGCTCCAGCATTTGAGCGATGAGTCTGCGCAATTACTGCCCGTGGAGGAGCAGGAGATCAGGGAGAGACTGGGTAGTGCGTCGAGGAGCAGTACAGGTGTTGTCGTGAGCGCCGGGAAGATGGACAGAACGGTCAAGGTCAGGCTGGTGGGCAAGAAATGGAACCAGAAATTGAAAAAGGTGAGTCGCCATGGCAATCGCTACGTGGCAATGCATCGCTAACGGACTGCATAGGACTTCGACACGCACACAGATCACCTAGTCCATGACCCGAACAATTCTCTTCTCGCCGGCGACGTGGTTGTGATCGACCGAATGAAGTGCAGCAAGAAAGTAAATCATATCGTAAGGAAACTGCACGCACCGTTTGGCAGGCCAGCGCACACGCGACCACCGATACCCACCCCTGAGCAGCGATTGGCGAATTGGAAGAAGGAGCGCTTTGCCAAGAATCAAAGGCGGTCTTTACGAAGAGCCGCTGCAAGAGGGGACGAAAAGGCGATCGCCGAACTGAGAGCCCTTGGTCTCGACCCTGGCGCTGGCGTAGAGGCAGGGAAGGGCAGAGATGAGGGTTTGCAGAAAGGGGTGGGCCAGCAGAGGACTCCGAGCAAGGGCGCTGTACTTGGTAGCCAGGGCCAGAAGCTGCCGGAGGGTGTATTGCCGTGTGGCGAGCAGGCGGTTGGTAAGATCGACCAGAGGGCGAAGCATAATAAGGAGATGGCGATGAAGCTTGATGCAAAGGCGGAGGATAATCTGCTTGAGGCAAAGGAGAAGGCGGAGGAGCTGGAGAAGAAGGGACTGAGTGCTGATCCGCTGAGCGGGCCGACGCTGGAGCGTGGACGTTTGGACTAGCAGGGTGAGATATTGTGGTATGTGTGCATTTGTATGTGTATAGGAGGTACCAAGTGTTCAGCGTCGCAGGAATTCGGAGGCCTGGCTCAAGATTGAAAGCCTCCAGCGTTCTGCGGCATGCGATCTCCGTGGATCAGCTCAGACAGCAGTCAATCGGTATAACTGCTGGTGCCAAGCAATGGTGTGCGGTTCGTGCCACCTCGTTATGCGTAACAGGCGTCAGGTATTGATCTGGGCCATCTAACAGCTCGCCTATGATGACGGGAGACCTCTGCTGATTTCCAGATCACTTGGACTGCTTGGTCACAGTAGGACATGGACTTCGCTTCTTGATTGGGCATTCATGTCTGGTTGGTCATCCGTTGGGCGACAAGACTGAAGGCAGCGACCGACGACATGAAGAGGACGAGGTTGTAGAACTGTGAGGACAACATGAGCATTCGCCTTTGCCCCTCAGAGCTGCCGCCGAGAACACATACGGCATTGCGGGAGTAGGCACTCTCTTCTTGCTCGGTCCTGGCCTCCACGAAGAGACGGCGGAGATTGGGTAGGTTGGAGGGCTTGGAGATAAGTAAGTCACTGGATAGTCCAGGTCATTTGAATGTGAGATGTACCATGATGTTTATACACCCTTCGTTATGTCACTTTGATCTTCTCGGCATTGTCTTGATCCTGCATATTGGTTGTTTAGGTGGCATGTGAAGTCAAGGTGAGACAAGCACTTGGCAATAGCGTCCCACGTCCTCTTTGATCGAGGGTCAGCAGCCACCGATCAATGGACAAGCAACGACCCAAATGTTTTGGCTGCGCATGCATCGACGTTTCCAAAGACCAACACTGTCCACCAGACCTCCTGACCATATCCTGCACACGGAAGCAGCAGGTCTACCGCGCGCACTGTCAAGCTCCGTACCATCCTTTGCGCTGAGAGGAGCATCGGAAGTGTCAAGACAACACCTGGTTGGGAGGGATCGAATTGCATCTGGATGAGGGCGTGAGGGTGACACTGGAGTGGCTCCGGCCAAGATAGCACGATGGCGGTCAACAGGCTCAAAAGCGTCCTCGCGGCGCCGCGGAAGGGCGAGACGTACGAGCTGCGTGCTGGCCTGGTGTCACAGTATGCCTGGGAGCGCAAGGAGTCCATACAAAAGACCATCATGTCCATGACATTGGGCAAGGACGTGTCGGCGCTGTTCCCAGATGTGCTCAAGAACATTGCGACACCGGACTTGGAACAGAAGAAGCTGGTTTATCTGTACCTAATGAACTACGCAAAGACGCATCCGGACTTGTGTATTCTCGCGGTCAACACTTTCGTACAAGATTCAGAGGATCCGAATCCGTTGGTGAGGGCACTTGCAATACGGACGATGGGATGCATTCGGGTGGACAAGATGGTGGATTACATGGAAGAGCCACTACGGAAGACGCTGAAGGATGAAAGCCCGTATGTGAGAAAGACGGCGGCGCTCTGTGTTGGCAAGCTGTTCGATCTGAACCCGTCGCTTTGTATCGAAAATGGTTTCTTGGAGACTCTGCAGGAAATGATCGGCGATTCGAACCCAATGGTCGTCGCCAACTCTGTAACCACGTTGGCTGAGATCAATGAAACTGCGCCGGAGACGCATGCGTTGGTCGTGACGAGCCAGACGTTGAAGAAACTGTTACTAGCACTGAATGAGTGTACGGAATGGGGACGGATCACGATTCTCACGACGCTTGCGGACTATCGAGCGCAAGACACGAAGGAGGCTGAGCACATTTGCGAACGAGTCAGCCCGCAATTCCAGCACGTGAACCCGTCAGTTGTATTGGCTGCTGTCAAGGCGGTCTTCATGCACATGCAACATATCGACAACCCTCAATTACATGCCACCTACTTGAAGAAAATGTCACCACCTCTTGTCACACTCATATCGTCACAACCAGAAGTACAGTACGTTGCATTACGGAACATCGACCTTTTGCTGCAGAAGCAACCTGGCATCCTGGACAAGGAGATGCGCGTCTTCTTTTGCAAGTACAATGATCCGCCATACCTGAAACTCGCGAAGCTGGAAATTATGGTACGAATAGCAAACTCGAACAATTCCGATCAGCTGCTTGCAGAACTCAAGGAGTATGCGCTGGAAGTCGATATGGATTTTGTTCGGAAAGCTGTACGAGCCATTGGTCAAGTGGCGATCAAAATTGAGGAGTGCGCGGAGAAGGCAGTCAACGTGCTGTTGGAGCTGATCAACACCAAAGTCGGCTATGTCGTTCAGGAGGTCATTGTTGTCATCAAGGATATCTTTAGACGGTATCCTGGGTACGAAGGTATCATTCCGACGTTGTGTCAGTGCATCGATGATCTGGACGAGCCGAACGCAAGAGGAAGTCTGATCTGGATTGTTGGCGAGTATGCGGAGAAGATTTCGAATGCTGGGGACATCTTGGCTGGGTTTGTGGACGGCTTTAACGAGGAGTTCACACAGGTAAGACCTTACACACTTTCAACCTCATCTTCGTAGTAGCTGACAAGAACCATCAGACCCAATTACAAATACTCACAGCAGTCGTAAAGCTCTTCCTCAAGAAGCCAGATGAAGCTCAAGGCCTTGTCCAGAAAGTCCTTCAAGCCGCAACAGCCGAGAACGATAACCCAGACATTCGCGATCGAGCGTACGTCTATTGGCGCCTTCTATCCTCGGACCCGCAAATTGCTAAGAACGTGGTCCTTGCCCATCGACCACCTATCACCTCTACCATCCCAGTCCTCCCAGGTCCCCTCCTCGACAGCCTCATCCCCAACATCTCGACCCTGTCATCTGTCTACCACAAACCTCCACAAGCATTCTTGGGTCAAGGCCGGAGCTCGGCACTGCAAGCCGCAGCCATCGAAGAAGCCAGGCAGAATGCCCGAGAGAACCCGATTGCAGCCGCTGCTGTCTCGGCAGCTGTTTCCGGGAATGCGGCTCCGCAGATTCAGAGCAACGCAGAGAACCTACTGGACATCGACTTTGATGGTGCGGCGCCTGCGAGCTTGCAGAAGGCTCCTATGGTAGGAAGCTCTGGATTGGAGGGGCTGGCAGGGACGCCTGAGAGGGTGGCGAGTCCGGCCATCGGGTCCGGCGGCGGCATGGATGACCTCATGGGGCTGGGTGGAGGCCTGAATGGTATGGCGAGTATGGATCTGAATGGCGGGCAGCCGCCGCCACCGCAGTCGCAGTTGGATGTCAGCGGTGGTGGGTCAGGACAAAACGATCTGCTAGACCTGCTTTAGCGGTGTGAGGTAGGAGAGAATATATGTGCTAATGTCATGATGCCTCCATCTACAGCTGACGTGATAGTCCCCGCTCAGTGTTGACTGACACGGGCTGTTTCGCTGCCGGCTCGGGTCACTGTCGAGGAGCCGCATCTTCCAACTCGTCGCATCATTGTTGACACAGCTCTCGAAATTTTGTCCCTCGGTCATCGAACCCTGCTACCTGATATCTACGCCACACGTCAAGCTCGCCATCTCAAGGCGTGTACGATAGCAAGGGTTACTTGGACGTCATTGGCTTGGATTGTGGTGCGACTGGCGTGGGCGGCAGATCCTAATCTCGATCAGTGATGATCTTCACCATGATGTCTTTGAAAATAGAACTGACCGTGTGCGCTCTCTCAAGGACAGCAGCGAGCGCCGCGCGGGGCAATTTCTCGACTGCACTGATCGCCGCAGCGTCGATCCGCATCTTGGGCCGGAAGTCGCGGACGATGTCTCGGACGCGTCCTGCGAACGAGGTCTCGGAGGTCGAGAGGTCGGCGGTGCTGCCGGGCGTCTGGTAGCGCTCAATCGCGATGGAGGTTGGTCCTGGAGACTCGGTCAGTGGTTAGGCGTGGTGATGGGGTGACTTACTGGGAACGGTCCGCGATCCGGGTGTCTTGATGGTGCCACCAGGGCCCTTGTAGCTCAGCGGCTTCGACCTTGCTGGGGGCGCGTTTCCTGCGGGCGGAGGCGAGGGATCTCGACGCTGCTGAGCTGCGGTTTTTCGCCATCTTGTGGTAGGTGTTGGACGAATTTGCTGTCGTAGATTGGTGGCGAGTGAGATATCCGGTGCTGGATGGCATGGTTTGGAGTATATTCAAGGGGTGGGTTGGACTCCACTGCGGCTATTGCCTGAGAGCATGTGTTATCTCGATGAGGCAGGTACGAGTGAGGTTGGTAAGTGAGCCGGCGAGGAAATTCTTGACACTCGCCCTTTTCAACCCACTCTTTGCAAACTAACCACCGCTTTGCAAGGATCTTCAACAAATGTGCTCCTGCACCAAAATTTCAACATGGCCAGGACCAAGCAGACCGCTCGGATCTCCTGGAGGAAGGATGAGCAGGATTATTCCCAGCACCCTAACGCAATCAGAGACCGCGAATGTAGAAAAGCTATGGGTCCAGATCGGATTGCCGCACATCGCGCACGCGTCAGGGTCAACCCGCGTGTCTCTCGCGAGTTCACGAAACTGAAAAAACAGTCGTGCATACCAGGCAATGTCGCCAGAGGAGCGAAAGGCCGCCGAAGACGCTGCCCGGGCTCGAATCTGTACAGAAAGGTGTGATAGCACGTCCATCCTGTGGCTTTGGTCCGCAGCTGACATACCTGTTAGTAATCAGGACGCTGAGTCCATCACTCCAGCAGCGGCTGAGCACCAGAGGATGGAAGAGCCCATCCCCGGCGCCAGATCCGGGAGCCCATCACAGACACAAGCAAGGCAAACGCCGACCGCCGCGCCGGCCCACCGGCCTGTCGTCGTCGATCTGACTAGCCACGACCATGACGAGCGGGCCATCAAGCGGGAGGCTGAAGTCCAGGACGGTCGGGGCGTCGCGCAGCTTGAGCTCGAGCTCGCGCGCAATGCGGCGAGGAAGGTGCAGGCGGCGCTGGATCTCGAGGAGATTGAGTTGAAGATGGAGTTGTTGAGGAGGCGGCAGGCGAGGCAGGAGGGTGGAGCGTCGACGGGGGGTGGGGGTTGAAGCGTGCTGGGTGGTGAGGATGGCATGAGGTCTGCTTGTTCGGGATCGCTTCTGTGCGCTGGCGAAGCTGCTCAGACCTTCATCGTGCGGGTGTCTGTAGCTTCGCTACAACTCAGGTATTACGCTACAATGCGTGTGCGCGCCTCTCTGCTTCGCTGTATGAGTGGCAGATGACCATTGCGCTTGGGATCTCTCAGACTTTGGCCAGACAAGGTTGAACAACGAATTGATTAATGCTCATTGTTGGAAGGAAGTTCGATCGAGCTGGCTGTCTGCAGCTTGCCAATGCAGATCTTCGTAGATCAAGATCCAGGGCTTCCGCCAATTGATGTACTTCTAGATTGATCGTGGTCTTTCTTTGATCCAAGGAAATGACGCAAGGAGAGGATACAAAAGAAAATCATGGCGAATAGAGCCCAGATCACCGCTACATGTCTATGGCTGAGCCGACTCACATGGCTTCCGATAAGATGATTGCAATACAATACTGTAAAGGATTCATTACACCCAGACTCAGCCATTCAATCCTCTACAACCTAATGGCAAACCCCTCACCCCTCCATCTCCACATCCCCGTTCCCCTCAACCCCCTCCCTCACCGGCAAGAACAAATCAAACCCGCCCGTCCCCATCCTCCCCAACCTGCCCGTCACAATCCGCGCACTCGGCCCCTCCAACCCATCCCCATCCCCCTCGAGCACCGCGTCCTTCAACACCGACAACGTTGTCTCGAAACTCGCCTTCATCAACACCGACGGCACCCCGCGGTAGCCCATGCGCGAGAAGGCCGCGTAGCCGCCCCCGCGCGTCATGAAGTCCGCGATCAGGGTCAGATGCCGCGGGTCGACGCTGATGCCGTGGCCGCCGAAGACGGACTGCAATTCGACGACGATGGCGGCCCGCGCGGCCTCGACGCCGTAGTGCGCGAGCATGTCGCCGATGGAGTTGGTGTAGAGGGTGTGCGGATCGATGACGTTTTGGCAATTCCACATCTCGACGATGTTGCAGCCGGAGACAGCGACGATTTTGTGGTCTCGGGCGACGTTCTCGGGGAGTTCGGTAGCCTTTTCGTCGACCATAGCGGCGGTGATGCCGTTGATGTTGTGGATCAGGGCTTCGCGCGCGGCCGTCTCGACGAGGTGCAGCATGAGGATTTTGGCGGTCGTGGCGGCGTATTCCATTGTGAAGGTGCAGGAGGAGCCGTGGACGTCGTCGAAGGAGAAGGCGGTAACGTCGTTGGTTCTCTTTTCGGAGCGGATGCGGTTGAGTCGCTCGCGGGCGGTGGCTTTGAGCCCCTTTCGGGTCGGGACTGCTTCCTCTTCCCCGTCCTCACTGTCTTCGTCGTCTTCGACCGGCGCCTTAGGACTGCCACCATACGCCTCGTCCTCCGCCTCTTCCTCATCGTCATCCTTTTGATTCTTCTTCGCAAGCTCATTCTCCTCTTGATCCTCGTACGCCTCATACCCGGCCTGCTGCTTGTTGCTCTTGCTCTTGTCCCTCGTTGCATCGTCGTCACCCTCGGCATCACTGTCGTCATCACCGCCTTCCCGATCCGCATCGCCTCTCGCCGTCTCCTCTTCCACACGACCAGAGGATTTGCCGACCTCAGGCAGGGCGTCAGAAGCCTTACTTTTGTCCCCCGCCCTTAGACTCTTCTCATCTCCTCGCTTCTTGAGCTCCTTCCTGACTCGCCTCTGCAAAGCCTCCAAGAAGCGCCCTTCGAGCGTGTACGCCACATCCTCGATCTGAATCGCGTACTCCTTCTTGTACTCTTCGCTTGGGAAGAAGTCTAGCCGGACTTCATACTTTTTCGCATCACCGTACGCTACACCCTTGCCTTGGCTCTCTGTGACAGTGATCTTATCCAAGATCTCAGACACTGACAACCGCGTAATGCTCTTCGCGAACCGTCTTGCGCCCTCCAGCGTAGTATCCTTGTCTATCCTTAGTGTCATGAGTGGTGTTGAAATCTTCTTCGCGGCCGTCATGACAATCTCTCGCAGACGCGGAATACCCAGCGTCACATTCTTCGCCGCGTGACCAGCCAAGTGGAAAGTGTTGAGCGTCATCTGCGTACTCGGCTCACCAACCGACTGTCCAGCGACGACACCCACCGCCTCTCCGGCCTCAACGACGGACTTCAGGTACCTGATATCCATCATCGCGTGGAATGTCTTCTTGCCGAGCCCATGTAGACCCTCGATGTTCTTCTTTTTGTCTTTGAGCAGCTTATCTGGATTCTCGTCTGCGTATGCTCTCGACTTCATGTACATCTTCTCACTCGTACTGCCGGCATACCTGCTCGGAGGGTACATTGACAGCGCCGGCTCGCTTACATCGAGAGATTGGTTATTCGAACTGGCAGTGTTAAACTTCTTCCACTTCTTGTAAGCCGACTTGTTATATTCCGACGCTTCTTCACTCCGGACGCGGGCAAAGTCATCCGCCACGCCCATAGCTTGGAACAACGCCTCGTGATTTTCAGCGGTGAACTTGAAGTCGGCGAGATATTTTGATTTGGCGACGTCGAGCCCGTCCTCGCCATACAGAAATTGGACGACAGACCCATCGGTGTCACGCACCGAGGTGTCATATTCAACTTTGAGGCCCTCCATACCCTTGATCAAACATCGTTGGAGATAGCCGGAACGGGAGGTCTTGACAGCTGTATCAATCAGACCCTCACGGCCAGCCATGGCATGGAAGAAGAATTCTTGAGGTCGCACACCTGTCAAGAAACGATCCACGATGTAGCCGCCTGCTCGGACAGAGGACTCGAAGGGCTTGAAGCAGGGCAGAGTCTTCCCAGATACCATGACCGGCACACGGCGACCTTCCAGAACCTGCTGGCCGAGGTTACACGAGATCTGATTTGCATTGACTTTGGTGCCCTTGGCACCAGACATGGTCATGGTCTGCATCTGGTTCCGGGGGAAAGGCTTCATGAGGGCATCGGGTAAGCAGGCGTTGGTGACGGACGATGATAGCGCAGCCGTGGCAGCGTTCGTCAATTGGTCGAGACCGTGCTGCTTGGTGTCATCGCGCAACACCTCCTCCAACCTCTCCTTCAGCACACGATTGTTACTCTTCGGCTTGCGCTCTTCGAGGCCGACGTACTTTGCGGCAACGTCCAGGCCTACCGTCTCCGCCCCTGCGAGAGCTTCCCGGCGCTTCTCTTCACCTTCGCGGGTAAAGACTAGATCTTCAACGCCGCAGGAAAAGGCGCGCATGCCTTCAAGCTTTGTCAACATGCGACCGAGCACGGACAACAGTCTACCTGCGACCTTGTCGCCGTATACTTCATACACTGAATTGACGAATCCGCCAGAAGCAGGACCGATCTGTTTCTTGTCCAGGATACCTTGGCAGAGATAGCCGTCCTTGAAGATGACGTTGCCCTCTTCCTTTGCACCAGCGGTGCCCCAGAGCTTGGGATCGGTTGTTGCTTTACCCGTCATTGTCAGCCCACCACTTTTGCTACTGGACGCCCACGCCGGGACTAGGTTTAGGAGAAGTGAGGTTACGACTTGCTTGCCAGTCCACAGAGGTTTGGGCTTGAAAATAGCTGGCGGCACCGTCCGTACTCTGCCACTCGAGCAATGCCCACTCTCTGGTCGTAGAGCCGCATACATGAGCTGCATGTAGTCGCCCCGCTCGAACATTGTATCTCTGTTCGTCAGCCACAAAGACATGGAGATGTGATCTTGAATCAGGCCACGAAGCGGATTACCTGCTGTGGCTGACAGGTACTGGTGATCGGTGTCGGCGATCATTAATGCTTCTGCGCGAGCCAGCTCGTTTTGAGGGAAGTGCATGTTCATCTCATCTCCGTCAAAATCGGCATTGTAGGTGTTGCAATTGGCGTAGTGCATGCGGAGCGTCTTCTCGCCAGGCAAGACTCGAGCTCGATGACACATCATCGATGGCTTGTGCAAAGTCGGTTGACGATTCATGATGACAATGTCACCGTTGTTCAGATGGCGATGGACCTTCTTGGGCCTGGTTCCTCGGACGCTGCCCGCGCCCACTGACGGCGCCAAGAGCTGATTAGCCAGTGCAGTTCGCTCCTCAGCATTCTTCCGCTCCAAGTTGATGACCTGGCCCGTCTCGCTTTCAATCGCTACCGCACCGGGCCATTCGTGAGGACCGTTCCGCACAGCCTCCTGCAGCTCCTCAAGATTCCACTGCGTGACTGGCTCTGGGTATGTCAGCTTGATGGCGAAGACAGGCGGCACACCAATCTCATTCGTCTCGATGTTTGGGTCTGGCGAGATGACCGTACGCGCAGCAAAGTTGACGCGCTTGCCCATCATGTACTTTCGGAACATGCCCTCCTTCTTTTCCAGCTTCTGCTTGATGCCGTCTGGGTTTCGTCGACCAGCGGCACCTTGGATTGGGTTGCGATCGCGGTCGATAAGCGAATTGACAGCATCCTGCAGTGTAATCCACGTGTTCTCGAAGTCGCCGTACGTCCGCGCTCGAAACCTACTCTCCCTCGTCTCTTTACCAGCGAGCTCTTGCTGAATGCTCGCAAGCGTCTCGCACACGTTCAGTATGTTCTTATACAACGTATTCTCCTGAGCTTCGGCAATCTCGTCGTTGCCAGTGCGCGCTTCTGGCCTGTATCTGTTCGGTGGGACCAGGACATCTCGGATGAAGAACATGTCAGGCGTCAAAGCAGGGTCTGTGGGCTTTCTGCGCACATGCCCATACACTGCCGCCAGAACCTCCTGATCACGTTCGAAGAGCTGGGCCAGATACGCGTATACTCGGCTGGGATTGAGGTACTCTTCTTTCGGATCCGCAGCATTCTTAGTACCCTCCACCGCCGCATCCTCTTCCACATCGCCGCCTGCAATCTCGACCTCGCTCTCGTCGTCCATGTTGACGTCGTCGCCTTCCTCCTCATCCGACACGCCCATATCTGCAATACCCTCGTCGGCATCCCGCTTTCGCTTCCGACTTCTCTCCGCTCTTGCCTTCCTGCGCATCTCGACGACTGGGTCTCTCGCCCTGTGTCCGCTCTGGATCATGGCCAGTCGCTCCTTGTCTGATAGTGGTTTCCTGAAGATCTTTACAAATCGATCTTTACGATAGCTGTGATTGACACCTTGACAGTTAGCGCACTTTTTGCCCGTGGTCATTTTGGACATGAACTCGGAGACAATTGCTTTTCGTGCAGTGACTGAAGCTTCTGTCTTTGCGGTGGACAACCTCCCCTCATGCTTCGCAATACTGATTGCGGTCTTGACAAAACTGTCCCGTCTCTTCATAAGATCCTTGGCGTCTTGGTTCATATCGTCGTCGCTCGCATCATCCGAATCACTGCCTACTTTGTCCGCGCCCGCTCCATGCGCATTCTGCACATTGAGGTCGTCCACATCCCTGGCCTCGTTGACCAAGCCGTACTTGACCAACTCCAGCTTGCATATAAAGCGATGGACGTGTACGCGGCTCATCTTGAGCTTCCCGCAGTATATACACGCGGCACGCATCAATCGGAGCGTCTGATCCATAAAGGTGGGATGATAGCAGGGGACGGGCATCTCGATGTGTCCACAGTGACCGGGACATTGTGGATTCTTGAGACCACACGTGGCGCAGGCATTGTCGCCAAACTGCCCGAGCTCGGGGCTGTAGAGACCGCCGGGGATGGGGTTGAGGAGGGTGTCGAAGGTGGTCGGGGAGGTGATGCGCTTGGCGGAGAGGGCGCGGATGTCGTCGGTGGTAAGGGTGTTGAAGGACACGGCGCCGATATGGCTGGACACGGGCTGCGAGATGTTCATCTTGGGCGATGTGCCCCAAAGGCCTTATGTCTAGAATTCTCGAGGCGATGGACATAAATTTCTCGAGCTGCCATCGGAGCTCGGAGTTAAAGGCGGGTCGGCGCGTAGATAGTTGCCGAGTCCGCGAGTCATGCATCTTGAAAGCTTCAGAGCGTGTAGAAGTGCGCGTGACAGCCGACTTGACAGAGAGAGCATTGCACACAATGGCCAGCACGACGGGGAAGCGGCCGTTCCCCGATGGCGACGACAGCGACGCCAAGAGAATCCGCTCCAACAATGGGTCTCCCGCTCCCCCTCCGCCCGCGGCCAGCGGTGGAGCGTCCGAGATGGAGCAGAAGAGGGCAGAGGCGCAGAGAAAGATCGCCGAGATGAAGGCGCGCATGGCGCAAAAGGCAGCGGCGAATGGCGCGGCGACAACGCAGGTAAGTGCGGCTGGTCCACAAGCGAGTGACATCGAGGCGAAGAAGGCGGAGGCGCAGCGGAAGATCGCAGAAATGAAGGCCAAGATGGCCGCCAAGGCCCGGACGGCGACTCCTGTGCACCCGGCGGCTTCGGATCCGACTTCACCGCCGTCGTCGGAGCCGTCGGACCGAGATAAGAAGCTGGAGGAGGTGAGGAAGCGGGCGGAGCTGCTGGCCAAGAGGGCGCAAGAGGCGGATCGATCACAACAGCGACATGCGATTCCTCCTCCGCCGCCCAGGACCGACAGCGGGCGGACGGCGAGGGGTGGTCTGGGCATCGGGCTGCATCCGAGTCTGCTGGGGGAGGGACCGGCAGCATCTACTAAAAGCAAGCCGGGCCCGCGGTTCAGCACGACCAAGGGCAATCACCAGCCCGATGCACCCAGAGTCAATCCATATCTGGCGGCGACGGATGACGCAGAGACGAGGCATGATGAGGAGGTGTTCGACCCGACGGTGCCAGCCAGAAAGACGGCGGAGCGCAAGAGCCGGCAGCTGGTCTTCAACCAAAAAGGTAAATTCATGGCCCAGGCGAACGCATTACGACAACAGGCCCGACTGGAGGAGATGAAGAAGCGCATTGCAGCCGAGACGCGCAAGACGGAGATCGAAGAGGCGTCGGACAAGGCGTTCCTCGTGCCTGTCCCGCCAGAGGTCGAATGGTGGGACGAGGGCCTGCTCACTCCGGACGGCGACCTCAAGATCGACACAGACGATACGATCATTACGGCCTTGGTACAGCATCCCGTGATTCTGCAAGCACCGCAAGACAAATTCCAGCCCGCGCCTAAACCGCTGATGCTCACGCCCAAGGAGCAGAAGAAGCTGAGGCGTCAGCGCCGCATGGCCGACATGAAGGAAGAACAAGCCAAGATCCGCTTAGGTCTGGTAGAGCCACCGCCACCCAAAGTCAAGAAGAGCAATATGATGCGCGTGCTCGGCGAGCAGGCCGTCAAAGATCCGACAGCGGTCGAAGCACGAGTGAACCGCGAAATTGCACAGCGAGCCAACGACCACGCGAGAGCGAACGCCGAACGCGCTCTCACCAAAGAACAGCGGGCGGAGAAGCTCAAACAACAACAAGCAGCCGACGAGGCCAAGGGCGTCAAAGTCTGCGTCTTCCGCGTCGACAGCCTCAGTTCTGGCAAACACCGCTACCAAGTCGACCAAAACGCCAAACAACACGCGCTCACCGGCATCGTCATCCTCCACCCGGAAATGAACCTCATCATCGTCGAAGGCGGCGTCCACAGCATCACTGCTTTCAAAAAGCTCATGCTCCACCGCATCAAATGGTCCGAAAACACCCTGCCCCTCTCCAATTCCAGCGGCCCTTCCACTTTCATCGGCGCGAACGACGGCACCTCGAAGGGGCAGGGTAGTGAGGCGAACAAAGCGGCGCAGTGGTTGAGTCCGGTGGATGAGAGGGGGCAACTGAAGGATTTGGGCGCGAACCGGTGTGTTTTGGTCTGGGAGGGGGACGAGGCGGCGAGGAGTTTCAAGCGGTGGGGGAGTAAGGCTTGTGAGACGGATGGCGAGGCCAAGGATGTGTTGGGGAGGAGTAAGATGGAGAATATGTGGACTTTGGCGAGGAGTCTGGAGAGGGAGGATGGGGGGTGATTGCGCTGTGTGTCTGACAGTGCGGAGGGGTAAGGTGTCTGACAATGCGGAGTGGGAGGCGAGCTCCGACGATTAGAGATGGAGTCTCCAGCAGAGAAATCCTTCTCCGTCAAAGGGTAAGCGGTTGCGGGCTGCTTGACGGCAGATACGCTGTGTAGAAGGCCAGCTCAGCTCCACCGTGTCGCATCCTCGATCAACCGATCGATCCATAGGAAGCTAGGTATATACCCTCGCTTCCAAAATCAACACCGTGGGGTGTCAGGAGGTCCGAGTATGTCCCATGAACATCAGTCAGAGAAGCACCCGCTCATAAGGATACCGATGACTCAACCCTGCCCTGGAATCTCAAAAACCAACAAAGCACCCTCCCCATCCCATGCTCTCACAACACCATCCACCCCTCACACGACCCCTCACGCAACCCCTCATCCGGACCCCCCTCCACAACCCTCCCACACCCCCTCACCCAAACCCACCCGCCCCCCTCATAGTCACCTGCCTCCAATTCCGCCACCCCTCCCTCCTTCTCCGCCACGAAAACACCACGACCGTCTCCCTCCAGATCCCCTCATAAGACTCCAAGAACGGGATATTCTCGACGCGGGCCAAGACCCACACGGTGGCGACGCCGCGGTCCTCGTCGGCGGCGGCGGACGAGTTGACAATGTGCATGCGGTAGTGCGGGCAGACGGCGAACAGGGCGTCGAGGTGGGCGAGGTGGGCGGCGCGCGTGGGCGCCGTGTAGAGGGCGTTGTAGGTGGCGTGGAAGGAGGGGGTGAGGAGGTGTGTGAGGGGGGCGTGGTAGGTGCGGGTGTTGATGTGGTGGCAGATGCTGCGGGAGAGGCGTTGGAGGGTCTCGGAGGTGGTGGGGGAGGGGTGGGCTTGGATTTGGTCGAGGGTTTCGTTGGTGGGGAGGTCGGGTTCGGTGGCGGTGGCGGTGAGTGGGAGGGTTTTCGGGGGGGTGGCTCGCGGGGATGGGTGGTGGTGGGGATGGTGGCCATGGGGG
>JABBMZ010000140.1:0-67151 GCA_013403795.1 Teratosphaeria pseudoeucalypti | reverse complement strand
ACTTATTAGTACTTTATTACCTTCTACTCTTAGAAGCCTACTCTAGTAGAATAGAACTATAAGACCTATAATTAAGAGCTACTAGTAATTGTCGAGTGCTTTAAGATATAGCGCTATTACCTTAAAGACGCGCTATAGGCAATCCGCGTGCTATCTAACTATAATAACCTTCGCGGTTTTATAGGCATAAAGTAGCTAAATAGCCGCTAGGCTCGGTAGGCTATATACTTATTAAGGTTCGATTTCGCTATTAAGTATAATAAGGGGACTAACAACCTAGCTAATAGACCTTCTCGCTACGTAGACTATATACCTACTATATAAGCGGCAAATATACTCCTCCTAACTCTAAGGAACAAGCTATTATTCTAGGGATAAGAGAGTAGGCAGACCGACAACCCTATTATAGATTGTATCTAGGTTGCGTACATATAGTAGGCTAGGAGTATAGAGCTTCCGCTCCGGCCTTAGGAGAGTTAACCTATAGTAGCGCTACTAGCCTTTATTTATAAGGTAGTAACCTAGAAGGAGACCCTAATAGGCGGCGTCTTAGGTAACCTAGAGACCTTACTACGTAAGCTACAAGCAGCTTTAGAGCGCTCTAAGAGTACTAGCGAGGACTAGGAATTTAAATATAGCGTCTAGTATAGAGAGGGTAATATTTCGGTCCTAAGTAATAAAGCGTTAAAGGCGTAGCTACTACGCTTATACTACGACGACCTATTAGCTAGCTACTTTAGAAGAGACCGTACTCTCGCCTTATTAGTAAGGAAGTATTAGTAGCTAGAGATAGTAAAGGAAGTCGATAGCTATGTCCGAACCTACTATATATGCTAGATAATAAAAAACAGACGCTATTATAGATATAGCGAGGCGTATACTCTACTATTACCTAATAGGCTATAGTAGGAAATTATAATAGACTTTATTACGGACCTGCCTCTAAGTAAGCTCCTTAGCTACGTATATAATACTATCCTAGTAATTGTCGATAGGTTCTCTAAAATAGTAATCTTTGTCCTAACTAATAAGATATATACTAGCGTAGAGCTAGCGAATATCCTAATATACAAAGTTATATGCTATTTTAGTATGCCTAAAGGTATACTCTTAGATCGAGGTAGCGTTTTTACTAGCTAGTACTAGAGCGACTTCGTATATAAGGCGTAGCTAAAGTATAAGCTTAGTATAGCATTTTACCTATAAATAGATAGCTAAATAGAGCGAGCAAATTAGACTCTAGAATAGTATCTCTAGTATTACTATAATAATAAGTAGAATAACTAGGCGGAGCTATTATTGTAGGCTAAGTATATAAGTAACGTATACGATAATACCGCTACTAGTATATTACCTTTCTAGGTAGTACTAGGTTTCTAACCTTCCCTAATACTAGCGCCTTAGGACGAGTCTGCCGAGAGGAGGGTACTAGCTACTATAGAGCGTATATAGTAGCTACGCGACATAACTAAGAAGCTAAAAGAGAATTAGCGATAGATAGTAAACTAGCGAGTAGAGTACTATAACGCGCGGTATAAGCGCTAAGTATACTCTATAGGTAATATAGTACTACTATCGACTAAGAACTTATAACTACTAGTACCTAAGAAGAAAATAGCAGCCTAGTTTATTAGACCTTTCTAGGTACTCGACGTAATTAGTAATTAGGCTTATTATTTAGTACTACCTACCTAGTACTAGATCTATAATATCTTCTACGCCTCGCTACTAGAGCTATAGAATAGCTAAGTAGGTAAGGAGCCTACCTATCCTATGCCCCTTACTAAAGAGGATAGTAAGTATAAGGTTAAGGCTATTAGGAGTACTAGGGTATATAGTAGTATATACTAGTACCTAGTATAATAGAAGGAGTAGCTAGAAGACTACAACCTCTAGGTTAATAAGGCAGACTACGAGAGTTTAAAGGACCTAATCGAAGTATACTTAGCGTAGGAGAAGAATAAGAGGAGCTCGGGCAAAGAGAAATAGAAGAAGTAAGCCTAGAAGGAAAAGTGTATTATAGGCTACCTATACTATAGCCCTAGGCGGGGCGTAGGAGCTAAGTATACTTACGGCTAGAGCTACTTATCCTCTAAGGGTGCCTAAGGTAGGGCTACTCTTTATTACCCTCTACCCCCTCTATCTTATTATCCTCCTTAGGACCTAGAAGGCCTATAAGGCCCTTACGCTCCTAGTAAGAAATTAGTATGCGCTAATCTAGTAAGGAATACTCGTAGAATAAACTTACCTCTATCTTATTATCGAGGTAGGCCTAGAGCCTACTTATAGCGGTATTAGTATAACTAAGGTTAGTAGTAGGCACGTAGACCTTAAGGAACTAGTATGAGGTTAGTACGTAATAAGTAAGTAATAGGCCTAAAGACTTATAGCGCGACTAAGCTCGAAGAGGCCGACTAGGGCCTAGATATTCTATACTATAGCGGCGATAGCTTAGGTATTACTACCTACTTACGCGGCGCTAGTAGCGTGCTTACCCTTAGCCGCGATAGTAGGATAGCGCTAAGGAATAGAGTTATAGTAACGCTATAGCCTCTATAGATAGTTAGTATCTAAAGGTTATACCTATAGTATATAATACGTAGGTAAAGGACATACTTTAAGTAGCTTACGCTAGTTTATAGTAGCATCTAGGAACGCTTACTAGGCGGCCTTATAGTCGGCCTCTAAGGTATTAGCGTCGCGCCTAATACGCTCTACCTTAGCGTAGGCGCGAAGTATAATATTATACTCTACTACTATAGCCTAGTTTATTAGAATGTAGGTATAGTTATTCTTACTATAGCTATAAGCTTAATTAGTAGTTACGCTAAGCTCGAGAAATATATACTTAGAGCGTGCGAATATATATACTAGTTATAACGCTACTACTACCCTAACTTAAAATACGTATTATACTACTCGTACTCTAAGGTAGAGTTAGCTACGCGTCTTATATATTCGGAGCAGATAACACTTACGCTTAAGGCTAATATATTAGGCGTAACGCTTATAGTTGTCGATAAGAGGCTCCTTACCGTAAGTATAGTAGCTAGAAGGTATATTAGGAGTAGGCGGAGCGCGTATAAGTATGCTAGAGGTAGCTAGCGAAGCGCTAGCGGCGCGCTTAGAACTCTTAGGAGGCATTACTAATAATTTAATATAGAAGGAAAAAGTTAGGAAGGTAGCGTATATAGAGCAAACTTTATACCTACGCGCTATTCCTACTATAGAAGCTTCCTATAGGCAGAAGCTCCCTATTATTATAGGCAACCTATACTAGGACTAATTAGAGGCGTCGAGCATATTTATAGTACGCGTTACGTAATAATAATAAAGAAGTTATATTACGCGGATTATAACTAAGACACGATTTATAGTACTACTCTAGTATAGAGGGAGGTTCGTAGAAGGGACAAGCTACTTATAAAGTAGACTATAAAGGGCTAACGCTTACTCCGCGTAAGTAGGGAATAGTCCGAGTATCGAGACAACCCTTATAGAGGAAGGGAGCAAATAATACTAGATAATCGAGCTATAGGCTTAGATAGCTAGGCTAGTAAGCTAAGCTGTATATAACGTACGTATATATATACTATACGCTTCGCTTCGTAACTAAACGAAGGTAGTAATTAGTTTCTAACCTTACTCTATTATTAGAGACTAAGGCTCTATACGCTACTATATACCTTTATATTAATAGCCTATCGCATACGTTCTTAATAGACCTACCTCTAAGTAAGCTCCTTAGCTAGATATACGATACTATTCTAGTAATTATTAATAGGTTCTCTAAAATAGTAATCTCTATCCTAACTAATAAGATATATACTAGTATAGAGCTAGTAAATATTCTAGTACGCGAGGTCGTACGCTATTTTAGTATACCTAAAGGCGTACTCTTAGATTAAGGTAGCGTTTTTACTAGCTAGTATTAGAGCAACTTCGTATATAAGGCGTAGCTAAAGTATAAGCTTAGTATAGCGTTTTACTTATAAATAGATAGCTAAATAGAATAGGCAAATTAGACTCTAGAATAGTATCTCTAGTATTACTATAATAATAAGTAGAATAACTAGGCGGAGCTATTATTATAGGCTAAGTATATAAGTAATATATATAATAATACTACTACTAGTATATTATCTTTCTAGGTAGTACTATGTTTCTAACCTTCCCTAATACTAGCGCCTTAGGATAAGTCTACTAAGGGGAAGGTACTAGCTACTATAGAGTATATATAGTAGCTACGCGACGTAACTAAGAAGCTAAAAGAGAATTAGTAATAGATAGTAACCTAGTAAGTAGAGTACTATAACGCGTAGTATAAGCGCTAAGTATACTCTATAGGTAATATAATACTACTATTAACTAAGAACTTATAACTACTAGTACCTAAGAAGAAAATAGTAGTCTAGTTTGTTAGACCTTTCTAGGTACTTAACGTAATTAGTAATTAGGCTTATTACTTAGTACTACCTACGTAGTACTAGATCTATAATATCTTCTACGCCTCGCTACTAGAGCTATAAAACAGCTTAGTAGGCGAAGAGCCTACCTATTCTATACCTCTCGCCGAAGAGGATAGTAAGTATAAGGTTAAGGCTATTAGAAGTACTAGGATATATAGTAGTATACGCTAGTAACTAATATAATAGAAGGAGTAGCTAGAAGACTATAACTTCTAAGTTAATAAGGTAGACTATAAGGGTTAAAAGGACCTAATCGAAGTATACCTAGCGTAGAAGAAGAGTAAGAGGAGCTTAAGTAAAGGGAAATAGAAGAAGTAAGCCTAGAGAGAAAACTATATTATAGGCTATCTATACTATAGTCCTAGGTAGGGCGTAGGAGCTAACTATACTTATAGCTAGAGCCGCTTATCCTTTAAGAGTACCTAGAGTAGAGCTACTCTTTATTACCCTTTACCTCCTCTATCTTATTATCCTCCTTAGGACCTAGAAGGCCTATAAGGCCCTAACGTTCCTAGTAAGAGATTAGTATACGACGATCTAGTAAGAAATAGTATTATAACTAGTATATATATATCTATACGCTCTAGGTATATACTTCTCTAGCTTAGTATAACTACTAATTATACTTATAGCTATAGTAAGAATAACTATACCTATATTCTAATAAACTAGGCTATAGTAGTAGAGTATAACATTATACTCTATATATACGCTAAGGCTAAGTATATTAGGCGTAATACTAGTATGTTAGAAGCTAACTATAAGGCCGCCTAGTAAGTATTCCTAGATACTACTACGAACTAGTATAAGCTACTTAAGGTATATCTCTTACCTACTTATTATATATTATAGGTATAATCTTTAGGTACTAACTATCTATAGAAGCTATAGTATAATTATAATAGAGTAAGTATACTACTAGCGCTACGTAAGTAGGTAGTAATACCTAAGCTATTACTACTATAGTATAGAATACCTAGGCTCTAGTTAGCCTCTTCGAACTTAGTCGCGCTATAAGTCTTTAGGCCTATTACTTACTTATCGCGTACTAACCTCCTACTAGTTACTTAAGGCCTACGTACCTACTACTAACCTTAGTTATACTAATACTACTATAAATAGGCTCTAGGCCTACTTCGATAATAAGATAGAGGTAAGCTTATTCTATAAGTGTCCTTTACTAGATCGTTATATACTAATCTCTTACTAGGAGCGTAAGAGCCTTATAGGCCTTCTAGGTCCTAAGGAAGATAATAAGGAGGATAATAAGATAGAGAGAGTAGAAGGTAATAAAGAGTAGCTCTACTTTAGGTATTCTTAGAGGATAAGTAGCTCTAGCTATAAGTATACTTAGCTTCCGCGCCCTACCTAGGGCTATAGTATAGGTAGCCTATAATATAGTTTTCTCTCTAGGCTTACTTCTTCTACTTCTATTTACCTAAGCTCCTTTTATTCTTCTCCTATACTAAGTATACTTCGATTAGGTCCTTTAAACCCTTATAGTCTACCTTATTAACCTAGATATTATAGTCTTCTAGCTACTTCTTCTACTATACTAGATACTAGCGTATACTACTATATACTCTAGTACCTCTAATAGTCTTAACCTTAAACTTACTATCCTCTTTATTAAAGGATATAGAATAGGTAGGCTCCTTACCTACTTAGCTATTCTATAGCTCTAGTAGCGAGATATAGAAGATATTATAGATCTAGTACTAGGTAGGTAGTACTAAGTAATAAGCCTAATTACTAATTATATTAAGTACCTAGAAAGGTCTAATAAACTAGGCTACTATTTTCTTCTTAGGTACTAGTAGTTATAAGTTCTTAGTTAATAGTAGTACTATATTACCTATAGAGTATACTTAGCGCTTATACTACGCGTTATAGTACTCTACTTACTAGTTTACTATCTATTACTAATTCTCTTTTAGCTTTTTAGTTATATCGCATAGCTACTATATACGCTCTATAGTAGCTAGTACCTTCCTCTTAGTAGACTTGTCCTAAGGCGCTAGTATTAGAAAAGGTTAGAAACCTAGTACTACCTAGAAAGGTAATATACTAGTAGTAGTATTATTATATATATTACTTATATACTTAGCCTATAGTAATAGCTCTATCTAGTTATTCTACTTATTATTATAGTAATACTAGAGGTACTATTCTAGGGTCTAATTTGCCTACTCTATTTAGCTACCTATTTATAGATAAAACGCTATACTAAGCTTATACTTTAGCTACGCCTTATATATAAAGTCGCTCTAGTACTAGCTAGTAAAAACGCTACTCTAATTTAAGAATACGCCTTTAGATATACCGAAATAGTATATAACCTCGCGTACTAAGATATTCGCTAGCTCTACGCTAGTATATATCTTATTAGTTAGGACAAAGATTACTATTTTAGAGAATCTATTAATAATTACTAAGATAGTATTAAATACGTAGCTAAGGAGCTTACTTAGAGGTAGGTCTATAATAAAGTCTATTATAATTTCCTACTATAGCCTATTAGGTAATAGTAGAGTATACGCCTTACTATATTTATAATAGCGTCTATTTTTTATTATCTAGTATATATACTAGGTTTGGATATAGCTATCGACTTCCTTTACTATCTCTAGCTACTAATACTTTCTTACTAGTAAGGCGAGAGTATAGTCTCTTCTAAAGTAGCTCGCTAATAGGTTATTATAGTATAAGTATAGTAGCTACGCCTTTAACGCTTTATTACTTAGGACCGAAATATCACCCTCTCTATACTAGACGCTATACTTAAATTCCTAGTCCTCGCTAGTACTCTTAGAGCGCTCTAAGGCTACTTATAGCTTATATAGTAAGGTCTCTAGGTTATCTAGGACGCCGCCTATTAGAGTCTCCTTCTAGGTTACTACCTTATAAATAAAGGCTAGTAGCGCTACTATAGGTTAACTCTCCTTAGGCTAGAGTAGAAGCTCTATACTCCTAGCCTACTATACGTACGTAACCTAAATACAATCTATAATAGAGTTATTAGTCTACCCGCCCTTTTATTTCTAGAACGATAGCTTATTCCTTAGAGTTAGAAGGAGCGTATTTACTACTTATATAATAGGTACGTAGTCTACGTAATAAGAAGGTCTATTAGCTAGGTTGTTAGTCCTCTTATTATACTTAATAGCAAAATCGAACCTTAATAAGTATAGAGCCTACTAAGCCTAGCGGCTATTTAGCTACTTTATACCTATAAAACTACGAAGGTTATTATAGTCGGATAGTATACAAATTACCTATAGCGCGCCTTTAAGGTAATAGCGCTATATCTTAAAGCACTCGACAATTACTAGTAGCTCTTAATTATAGGTCTTATAGTTCTATTCTACTAGAGTAGGCTTCTAAGAGTAGAAGGTAATAAAGTACTAATAAGTATTATCCTCGCCTACGAAGAGCTAGGAGAAGATACTACCTAAGGCGAACCTAGAGGTATCTATCTCTATCTTAATTAGAAGCTTAGAGTCGTAATACTAGAGAATTAAAGTAGTAGCAAAGGCTACTATAAGTATACAAAATATAGCTTCTTTAGGCTCTCTCTATAGAAATAGACTCTCCTTCCCTTTACTTATTATAGTAAGGAGTACTATTATCTTCGAGTAGTTCTTAATAAACTGCCTATAGAAGTTAGCGAAGCTAAAGAAACTCTAGACTTCCTTAAGAGTCTTAGGTACTAGCTACTCTTTAACTACGCTAAGCTTACTCTTATCTATTAATACGCTAGAGCTATTAATAATAAAGCTTAGGAACTCTAGTTAGTAGGTATAGAACTTATATTTCTTCTAGCTAGTATAGAGGGCGTATTTTCGTAGCTACTTTAATATAAGATATAAGTACTAAGTATACTCTTTATATAAGTTACTATAGATTAGGATATTATCTAGATATACTACGTAGTAGATATTAATAAGGCCTATAAGACCTTAGTTAATATATACCTAAAAAGTCGCGAGTGTATTAGTTAGCCTAAACGATATTACTAAGTACTCGAAATAGCTATAGCGTATATAAAATATAGTCTTCTAGTAGTTATCCTCCTTAATTAGGATCCTATAGTATATATCCTTTAGATCTAACTTAGAGAACTATACTATCTACCCGAGCTATATAAGCATCTTATCTATAAGAGGTAAGGGACATTAGTCTTTAATTAAGATCTTATTTAGCTCTTAGTAATCTATATATAACTATATAGTACTATTCTTCTTAGAAACAAATAGAATAGGAGCACCTACCTCGCTAGTACTACGCTAGATCTAACTATTCTAAAGAGCCTAATCGAGATATTCCTAAAGTAGCTTAAGCTCTACACCTAATAGATTATATAGGAGGCGAAAAGATAGCTTCTTACTATCTTATAACGTAATAGTATACTCTATACTATTAACCCGCTTAAGCTTAGCTATATCCTTCTTATTAGTAAATATATTAGTAAAGTCCTTAACTTCGTTAGGAAGAGGTACTAGTCCTACTATTATACTAGTAGCGACTACAAATATATAAGATTTAGTCTTTAGTAACTAATAGAAACGCCTAGCGTTAAGTATATATATTATAGATAATACGCTACTATAACGCTACTTATCTATATTACTATATACGATAATAGCCTATTAGCGCCTCTAAGGCTACCCTAGTAAAACTAGCGCTCTAGGTATATCTAAGGCGAAGAATATACTCTATATATACTTCTTATATTTAGTACTATCTACTAGTTGGATCTTAAGCTAATACGCGCTATAATAATAGCTTCTCTTCCTCTAGAACGAATCTATAGTAGGAAGAGGCACGCTTACGACTCGCTTAAGCCTATGCTATAAGATATAAGCTTAAGACACGACGTTAATATCTACGTAATTATTAAGTAATATATCTGTCTTAACTTCGTCTCCTTCTATAATAATAACTACGCTATATAGGCGCTTCGTAGGTACTAGGGCTACGTCTAGACCTAGGATATATTCGCTTATAGTCGAGACTATAGAAGGGCTCCTCGACTAATAACTAGCTCTTACCTAATATACTACTACCTACTTCTTATATAGTAAGTAGGCCTAGATATAGTATTAAGCCTTTATAGGCTCTACTACCTCTATCTTATAAGTAGAAGCTATTATCTCCTTCTTTAGGGCACGATAATCCTAAGCCTAATAGCTAGGTTTACTATAGTTATAATAGTTATTATTCTTATTAGCTACTCTACTACTACTTCTAGTAGGCAGAGGTAGTAGTAGCTTCTAGGAATCTCCTCTAGACTTCTTACTATCGCCCTTATTAGGCTTCTTATAGTCCTATTAGTTATAAGGTTTACTAGTAGTATACTTATACGTAGTATATAAGCCTCTTACTCCTACTTACTTAATCTTAGTTACTAGAGAGATTAATTTATCCTAAGTCTTTAGCGCTTAATAGTAGACTATAATAGCCTCGCCTAGGGTATTACGTAGCTTTACAAGTAAGTATTATATATATTACGTAGGTATATAGAGTTTTATTTATTCTTCTAGCGTAGCTAAATATATAGTAAAGGATAAGGTACTCTACTTTTTGCCCTACTTAGCGCTCTTATACTATTAGGCAATAATAAGCCTATAATTAGTAGGATCCTCGACTATATCTACTATCTCCTAATAAAACATCTCCTAGGTATAGTCTAGCGCTAGGTTCGAGACCTTATACTTATTATACTAGGTCTCTAAGATATCTCCTTTAAGGAATATACTCGCGTATATAATCTGCGCGTACGTATTACTATAGACCTAGCCTAATAATACGAATACCTTTTCTAAATAGTAGATAAAGGTTCTTACTTCCTTTAGTATCTTATTAGAGAACTTTAATAGAGGTTCGAGGTATAGGCTATCTAAGCTACGCGTAGGTATAGTAAGTAAGTTAGTAGACTATATAGATAATATAGTTGCTACTTTTATAGCCTAGAAACCCGCTATCTATAGGCGCTTATAATACGCTATATCTACTTAGAGGTTATAGAGGCGTTACTCCTTATCTAGTACTATCTACTCTTACTTAAGATAAGCTATCTCCTTATTAACTATCTCTCCTACTTCGAGCTAGTCGCCTATAGCTTTAGCGTTATATTAGCGCTATATATAAGTAGGCGTAGAGCCTACTTAGCTAGAGAGAGAGATACTAGTTATTATAAGTACTCTATAGGCTATAACTAGAATAGAGTAATTAGAATTAAGAACGTATATAATAAGTAATTAATATAAAGGTATATAGTAGCGTATAGAGCCTTAGTCTCTAATAATAGAGTAAGGTCTAAAACTAATTACTACCTTCGTTTAGTTACGAAGCGAAGCGTATAATATATATATACGTATATTACGTGCGGCTTAGCTTACTAGCCTAGCTATCTAAGCCTATAGCTCGACTATCTAGTATTAATATTCCTCTTATAGCTACTTCTATTACGTAAATCTATTGCCTAGTATTAAGTATAGGATCTTAAAACAACAAATTCTATAGTTTAGAAGCCTCTTATTTAGTATCTACTAGATATACCTTATAATCCTAAAGCGCTTCTTATACCTAGAGACCTCTAAAGACTCTAGTCTAAGCGTATTTTTGTCTTTAACAATCCTTAGGTATTAGCTATATACTAGGAAGAAAGGACTAAAACTTCTAATAGTATGCTATTAGTATCTAGTATAGAATAGCGCTTTATATAAAAAGCTATCCTAGTACTACTTATCTATACTAACGTATATCTTAGTAAGTATCTTACTAAGTATACTATTTAGATTTTCTACCTTACTATTAGTTATTAGGTAATATAGTATTATTAGCTAGTAATTAAGCTTTAGCTATTAGTTTAAATAGGTAATAACCTTAGATTAGAAGTTTCTTCTATTATCTAATAGAAGCTCTCTTAGCACTCTATTATAAGTATAGATTTCCTTATATAGGAAGCGAGCTATAGTCTTCTTATTAGTAGAAGGGACTGCTATAATAATAGGCTAACTAGTTATAATATTAATAGTAGTAATAATATACTTATTTCTATTAAGCGTTTTTAGTATAAGACTAACTATATTAATAGCCTATCTCTTAAATAGTAGGAGCTTAGAGTCTACTTATATATATAGTTACTCTAGCTTCTCTAGCTTATCTAGAGAGCTATTCTACGTTAACTAATATACTAGATACTACTTAGTAAACCTCCTAATATCCTACCTTATAGTTAGCTACTAGGCTCTACTTTTATAGTAGCCTATTAGTCCTAGAAACCTAAAATAACTATATCTATTATATATTATCTATATAAAGCCTAATCTTTATAATAGCGTAAGCTATAGTATAGCTCCTTTACTATTAGATAGAAGCTTCGCTAATACTAGACTATCTTTATCTTCCTCTAATAGTAATATAGTAAAGCTTATAGCTTCTTAATCTATTAGTTTTTATAAACGCTACTCTTATAGTAGCTTATCCTCTAGCTTGTACGCCTTTATAGCTATCTTAAGCTAGTATCCTCTACTCTCTTAAACTATAGAGTAGTTAATACTTCCTCCTCTAGCGCTTTAACAAAAGCGATATTAGTAGGACTATCTTCTATAAAGTCTAACCTTCTTAATATAGTATTAGGTATAATAGTCTTAGCGCCCTTCTAGTATCTTATATCTAGATAATAGTCTTAGAACTCTTTAGCCTAGTAGGTAATTCGCTTACTCTAACTCTTAGTACTATTTAAGAACTATAGGCTCTAATAATTAGTAATTACTATAATATACTAACTATTTACTATATAATTATTAATTAAGCCCTTCTTAAGGAGTATCTTAACCTACTTTATCTATTCTTCTAGCTACTATAGTATAAGCTAGTATACTTGTTAATTAATAGGTTTAGTATCTCTAGTATTAATAATATAATTATATTTTCTTAGCTTTAGAAGTCAATCTAGTAATAAGTCTCTCTATAAGGTAGGAAATCGATTAGCAATCTCTTAGAAAGTAGGGTTATTAGCTTTAGGAACTATTAAGACTAATAGCTCCTATTTCGAGTCTTACTTCTCTCTCCTACTATAACTATTAATACTATCCTTTATAGCTATAGTAGTATCTTTATATATAGTATTAAGATGTTCCTCTTAATTTACCTCTCTTAGAATAGCTAGATATATAACGTCGCTAATATACTTTATACGCTTTATAGACTATAAGAGATTTAGTAATTCGACATCCTTATAGTTATAGATTTTAAAGATGTCGTTACTATATTCTACTATATGCTCTACTTCTTTAGTATCCTTTAGCTTAACTATTCTAGTCTACTAATTAATATTAGAGTTATAGCGCCTAAACTATTATAACCTAAGGATAACTTTATAGTTCTCTATATTAATAATATAAGCTAGAATAGTATCCTTCTATCTACTAATAGTATATAGTAATAGCAACCTAGTCCTAGATACTATAACGTCTCTATTTAGTAGTTTAATTCGAGCTAATAGTATTATATATCTTATAGAGTAAGGTGACTAAGTAGCTTTCCTAGTAGAGATATAGATATTAGAAGTAGCTAAGTTAAGCGTAAATTTTATCTTTAACGTATAATCCTTCGGCTTCTAAATAACTCTATTAAGGATAATAAGGTTAGATCCTAAGGCGGCGATTCTCTTATATATCCTATTAATCTAATACTTAAGATATCTAGTAGCCTCCTTATTATCTACTACTATACTCTTATCGAGCCTATTATAATTCTTAGTATTACTTATAACTATCCTATTATTCTTACTAGGCTCCCTAGTAAGCTCTCTATATACTCTAGTATTAGCCTCTACTAACTTACTCGCTCTACTAGTACCTCTAATACTTCTACTACTATTCCTAACGCTCCTAACTTTACTTTCCTTTATACCTAATAACATCTTATACTCCTCTCTAGACTCCTATCTACTATTATAACTTGCCTAGTTATACTAATCTAGTACCTTAGAGGTATTATTATTATCTTTAGTAGGCCTATTAGCCTTGTTATTTAGTCTGCTTATTCTTTTACCTACTCCTTACTATTCTTCTTTAGCTTAGTATAATTTCTAGCGTAATATCCTTCCTTACTATAATTATAATAGCTATTCTTCTTCTTAGTATCCTTATCTTACTTTTTGTTACTTTGCTCTTCTTATCCTTCTTACTATTCTTCTTATCCTTACCCTACTCTAGCTTCTTCTATAATGCCGCTAATAACTCCTTCTTTATAATAGCATTTAGCTTCTATATCTTAAAGTAGGTGTGATTAATATTAATAGCCTAAGAAATCTACTTCTACGACGCTTTATTAAAGCCTTATTAATTTTTAGGGCTAAGTTCGTTATATACGTATATAATATAAGGTAGCAAGGTATTTAGCTTATCGAACTTAAGATATAATAGTAACTTTAGTCTAGAGAAAAATTAGCGTAAGAATTCGTATTTATCTAGCCTTAGTACTAGCTCTTAACGCTTCTTAAGGAGTGCTAAATAGAATAAATAAGCTAAGCTAGTCTACTTTATAGATTCCTAAGACTAATATTAGGCCTCTTTAAAGTTAAGGTCGATCTAAACCTTAGATAATAACTTAATAATTACTTCTACTAAATTATTATAGCTAGTATATTATTCCCTATATATATTAAATAAGGGTAGGTCTCTACTCTTAAATAAGCTTCTAAAGAGTATAAGCTTCTAAGCTAGCAGAATAATATATCTATTATTACTAAAGAGTTCCTAATTCTTAATCTACTACCTAATCTTTCGAGTCTATAATATAAACTTCTTATTATAGTAGTTCTAGTTAAACTTATTAGAGTTATTAAGCCGAAGTATAGTAAGCTTACTAGTAGCTAAGGTACTAGTAGCAGCCTATAGTAATACTACTAGAGTATTATCTTTAAGCGTACTATAGAACTATAAGGCGCTATTAGTATAACTTATAATATTTAGGCTTAGAGGAGTTTCTTAGTTTGTAGTTTATATTAGTATTAGTATTAGTAGTACTAGTAGCTAATTCTCTAGAGTAAGACCTATTATAACTACTATTTAAGATATTTAGTACTTATTAAAGTAGCTTATATTATATATAGACTCCTATATCTACTATTTAGTTATAGAGCTATCTTATCCCTTAGATAGACTAGCCTACTAGGCATATCTACTAACTAGACGCTTTCTAGTAGCTCTTAATAAAGAGCTAGTAGTAGTAGCTATTAATAGACCTATAGCTTAATTAAAGTTTAAGCTATTATATATAGCTTAAGCTAAATTAATACTATCTTAGTTATATTCTATCTAATCGGCTATTATTAGGAATTAGGCTTAGTACTTTTTAAAAACCCTTAGTATTACTATTAGTAATAATAGGACGTTCCTTTAGAGGTCGATTAGTACTAGTCTTATAGTAAAGCTACTATATATTATCTCTCTTAGCTACTAGATATAAATACTAAGGTTATAGAACGTGTCTAATATAGGTCTATATATATTAGACCATTTTTTTACTGTGTGTTGCTTAGCATGCGCTAACCGCATTGGTTAAGGATATCACACCGATGCATTCTGTTTGGTCTTGACACATTGCTTCAGTCAATGCCTGTCGCTGTGCTTCTCTGTACTGTGTATCATGGCGCCACGGTAACTATGCTAATATCAACATATCCCACAGCGCTCCTTCCTCCAGATAGCCGTGCGATATGACATTGACCAGCCAGTAGTCCTTCCGTACGCGCTCCAACAGCTTCGAGCTCTCTGACCCGAGTGCATAGACTCGCTGCCACTCCGCCCAGATTCCAAAGGCCTCATCCAGCCACGACTTGAAGGACACAGCCTCGACGATGGTGGGAGTGATGATCTCCTTTCCCGTGAATGTGCCCCATGTCACTGGATTCACGCTACTCTCATCAGACGACTCGAAGTCGCCTGCTGCGTTTCCTGCGAAATACGTGATCTGCTCATCTTTGGCCAGTAAAGGTTTGAGGCGTTTCCAGTCTTCAGATGAGAGGAAGAACTCCACGAATGGTTTCTGAAACACGAAGCCATTCTTTGGTCCCCATCCGAAGGTCGGATCTGTAGATCGCACACCCTTGACAGCAGGTTGGGAGGCCACAGTCCACCAGCCTTTGTTGATGAGGTTGAGCAGCTGTGGCTTGATTGTCAGAGTCTCGGGCTGGAGAGCTTCCTCAGACCAGGGCATGGCACTGATCTCCCCTTCAAGATGTCGGCGGAAACAAGTCGTGATGTGCTCGACTGTGGTTGGATGGCCCCATAACCGTTTCGCCTCTGGCACAGAATTATGAAGGCTGACGCCGTAGCCGTCTATCTCACCGTAGGCAGGCGAGCGAACGTCTCCCCATCTACCGTTCGGATAGTCGTCCCAAGTCGCTTCACGGCCTAGCGCCCCTTCGCCCTCCGAAATTGCCAGGGTGTTTGTGCGGCTATTAATGTGATCACGACGTACACCAACCTCGTCTTCGAATGCTTCGTATGCCGAAGTTCGGTTACTACTTGTACTGCTTGCCCGATCTCGCACCACGATCAGGCGGTTGCGAGATTGTGAGTTCTTGGTCGAGGACTTGCGACGGAGTTGCATCTTTTTGGCATTTTCGACCATGAGGAAGCCATCCTTCTCCTCGTCTGCCACAGCCTCCTCCGTCTGACCATCACCGTTGGTGGCCACTGGTGTTGCTGGTGGTATTAGGCTTGATCGTTCCAAGATCTGGGTCACGACCTTCTCGAGATTGAGGGTGTAGAAATGGAAGCCACGTGGACCAGGGTTGTCCATGCGTCTCATCTTTTCGATGACCTCGACCAAGATGTCAGCTCCAATTCGCTTGACCGCCTCATCGTCGCCTTTGACAGCCTCGAGACGCTTCAGAATATCATTCGGCAGCGATGCATGGCTCAGCTTCGTCGTTCTCCGCAAAATCTGATAGCTCTGTACTGGCATCAGGCCAGGAATGATTGGAATGGTCTTAAAAGCTCCACTCGCGTGCCCGCGCAATATTTTCCCATACTTCTCGTACGCCTCGACATCATAAAAAAGCTGCGTCATGATAAAGTCCGCGCCTGCCCGGGTCTTTTCGACCAAGTACGGCAAGTCGTGTTCCACACTCTGATCATCTGGATGACTCTGATCGGAATGACCCTCTGGATATCCAGCTACACCGACACAGAAATAATCGCCATACTGCTTGCGGATGTACCTCACAAGATCCACCGCCCACGTGAAGTCCTTGTTGCTATCATCCTCCTCCGCCAATGGGTTATTAGGGTCGCGGTACTCGTCGCTCCGCGGTGGATCACCCCTCAACGCCAAGATGTTCCTGACCCCCAACACCTTCGCCTGCTCCAACGCCTCATCGACCAGCTTTCGACTCATGTTGGTGCATGTCAGGTGCAGACATGTTGTCAACCTCAGACTGCGCTGCGTCAACTCGGCCAATGCCAGACTCTTTTCGCTGGTGCTCCCTCCTGCGCCCCACGTGACGTTCACGAACAGCGGTCGCAGGGCCTGCGCCATGCGCTCGAGACGCGCATGGAGATTTCTGAAGCCCTGCTGCGTCTTGGGCGGGAAGAACTCGAGCGAGAAGTAATTGGTGTCGGCCGGCAGAGCGGCCAACTTGGTCGTGATTCGGTCGTCCATGGTCACAGAAGAACGTACGCTACCCGTTCTCCTTGTCGCGGAGGAAGGTGATGCGGGACTTATTAGTATGAGCCCAATACGCTGCTAACATTGCTTGCGAGAGACTGTGCACGCTCTGGAATTCTCATGTGTTCATTGTTCATGTATAGTCGCATGGAGTACCGCGAAAAATCCCCGCACTAGCCGCTCTGGGAAAAGCATCATATGCAAGCGGGGTTGCAGCGTCAACATCTCGTCATCTGTCCTGGTTGCCTGGTCCAGGACTTCTTGGATAACAATCGTGGTATTGTACCGTGCAATTCTTGCCAATTCGACCCCAACCTGTCTTTTTACATCTTGCCACAATGGAAACCATCAACCGCCGTCACGACTGCTGGAAAGAGCAAGACTGCTACTCTTGCACCCACTCATCTCACAGCTGCGGATGGTGCCCCATTTCCTCGGCATGTGTCCCAGTCAACAATCTGCTCACGCCTGTCTCTCATCCAGATGTCTGCCCACTCCGCAACGAACGCTTCGAGCTCAGGACCAAGGTCCTAGGATGCGGTTGCTCCACTACGACAATGCTCTCAGTTGTCGCTACTGTCTTAGCTACCGTGGTGGCTGCACTACTCCTCTGGGGGTTGGTCATGGGTGTCAGAGAGCTCAATCGCATCTTCGGCACGGGCACTTGGAATGGCTGGGAGCTCGAGATCAAGGAGGACGGGACCCGAGTGGGCCGCCAGTGGCGCCGAAGTAATCGCTTCACGAGCTTCTTCCGAGGGAATGCAATGAAATTGACCAAGGAAAGTGAGCAGGAAAGGGTGACGGAGAGGTCTAGGTTGCTTGGTCAATAGGCCCAAGTCACCAGTATGGGCAAATCCAAGCCTTTACGCGCGCCCAACTTCTTGGTGCTGGTTGTCAGTTTCACAGGGCATGAGGCGTGCCAGCGGTTGCAGCTGCAGCTGTCCGCCCCGGCTTGATAAGATGGCGGTCGAATTCAATGTCGAGAACGCCGGAGATGTGCGTCAGAAACGTTGTCTTGCAGAAGAACGGCAGGTTTGAGCGAGGTCAGGCGACGCTCTCCTGTGCTGATCCATTAATCTGGACGCGTCCTGCGACTCCTGCCAGCAGCGAGGGGCCAGGGATCTTGGACAAGAAGCCTCAAAGCTTGTAACACTCGTCGTGCCTCAACCAAGCCTCGGGGCCCGGCTATCGGTATCATATGCTTTGGAAAGCATTTGGATTTACGCAGCACCGACAAGGAAAACATCAGAACTATTTCTGCACTGTCTAAATAACCAATGAGTGGTTTCCGCGCACTGAGACTTTCGCTCCGTTGACCCAGGATCCATGGGGCAACGACAGGATCAAGGGCCGCCTCTGTCGCGTGCGATCTTGACCACCGTGTATGTGCCGCACAATGGTCAAGCCAGCGGCGACGACTTCACCGAAGATACTGTCAAGCTCTCTGACGGATTTGGCTAGATGTAGTACCTGGATCTTAGCTTCATCACACAAGAGTAGCCAGGACAAAGACCATACTGCTGATCATCAGCTTTTTCCTCCGCAACTTGGATGACATCTGGCCTTTTCACCTCGCACAGGCGCCTCGCAACGGATCCGAAACTCTTTTGCTTCAATCAGGACTGCGAAAGAGGCGCCTGCTTTCAGGCGCTGCGGTCAAGACGAAGCGGGTAGTTTGGAACAGCGGCCTGCGCCCCCATCAGTCTTGCCAGTGCTCCATGGGATCTTGGATTGGGCTTGTTGCTTAGGGTTGTATTACCCAAACCTTGTCTGCACACCCGGTTCGCTACTGTTTGACGATCCATATACTCCTCCTAGCAACAGTGAAGCTGGAAAGTCGTGAGGGTGTAAGCTAGACACAGATGTTGCGTGGCCAGGGCGTTGTCAAATGTCTGGTATCCAGCGAACGACCGGTCGTTCTGTGAGCCGAATGGCTGCCGGGGACTGTTATAATTCGACCATCTGGAAGGCACGAGCAACAAGGTTGAGAAGACGAAGGCGGCCTTGCAATTCTTGGGGACTGCCCGGCCCTGTGAGGACTGCCTGGGGTAAATCTCTCGAGCAGGTGTGAGCTTGGTGATCAATGTTGTAGACGGGTACGGCCAATCGGAACGACGGCGAGCCGCAATGTTTCTGGAGCTTTTCCTCTCATACATTGATAGGGCGCGGTGAAGCAACTGGAGATCTATCCTGTGAGACACTTCATATGATTGGTCTAGCCTCCATGCGGGCCATTGATACATCATGCGTTGGCCGAGACGCATAGGATTTACCGATGAATGCAGTAGTGAGGCATGTTCACTACTGCACGCCTATGTCCGGCCGTACTAACGCACGTGAGGCGTGTGACCATTCATATGTCTTGGCTCTCCACAAGGAACAAGCTAGTGGCAGCGGGGAGCACCGGGTCCAGGCTAGGATCCAGGCTCACAAGGACGGCAGATCATGGTCATCAGATAAAGGGCCCAGAGGACGGAACCTTGCGCAAAGCATTCTGGTACCTTAGTTTTGCATAAGGTCATGTCGCCAAGTATGAAACATTACTGTCTCTTTCGAAACACGTTGCTTTTATCAGGAATAGTATGCCACTTGATCTTCGGAGGACACTGATCACGTCATCATGCTTGCTCTCTAGCACCATACGACATTCAAGCACATGGACATGATCTGATCTGAATGACCAAGACTGCTCAAGCTCCTTCTGCGGCATCGATTCGGCGAAGGTTTGAGTGAATGTGCTGTCTGACCAGGGTCAAGTAACACCTCTTAACATCGATCACCCTGGGTCTATCGTCCGCATCTCTTCACTCTCTCATCAAGAGAACAGGCAGCCCGGAGCAGTCCGGGAATATGCGCCCACCAAGTCACCTTTTGAGGTCTCCGATCTTGTACTATATACAAGAGCTTCGAGCTGCAGCGACAGAACTCAGGAGCAGCTCGTTATCAACCAAGGCTCCGCCTCAACTTTACTTTACTGCACCTACTATATAGACGATTCATTGATGAGTAGCACGATGCAAGTGGACACCATCAGCGGCGCTACTGCTACGACAAAGGAGCCCACGGCGACGACAACACCATGCGAGCTGCAGAATTTCTCTTCGGCGTCGGCGTCAGAGCGTGATGATCTGATCACGGTGGAGAAGGGGTACACGGACGTCATCACCAGTTTGTCGCCGGAGGAGGAGCGCAAGGTCATCAGGAAGGTGGATTGGCATCTTGTTCCTCTGCTGGCATCGCTGATGCTGGTGAGCTTCATCGATCGCTCGAATATTGGTATCTTGACGTCTCCCCTCCCGCGACATGGTGGCGATCACAGCTGACTTGCGTGAAATGCAGGTAATGCGCGGATCCAGGGGATGGAGAAAGATTTGAAGATGACGGGGGTGCAATACAACACGGCTGTTTCGCTGTTCTTTGTTTCGTATGGGATTTTTGAGAGTGTGTTGTCGTCCGTGAAGGGCACCGCGGAAAGAGGACTGCGCTGATTGACGAGCTAGTCCCGTCGAACATTATCATCAAGATGGTACAGCCTCACCGATGGCTGTCCTTCTTGATCCTCGCTTGGGGCATCGTCATGACGCTCATGGGCTTGACGGAAACTATTCGCGGTCTATATGCTGCACGTTTCTTCCTCGGCGTTGCGGAGGTGAGTCGGCCGAAAATTTCATAGATGATCTTCGTGCTGACTGTTTACAATTCAGGCTGGCTTCGGTCCAGGGGCAGCGTTCCTCCTGTCATTGTGGTATCTGAGATCCGAATACCTATCTCGTCTGGCAATCTGGTTCAGCTCTGTTGCATTGTCTGGCGCGGTGTCCGGCCTCTTGGCTTATGGCATCGGTCAGTTGGACGGAGTGAGAGGACTTGGTGGATGGCAATGGTAGCGTATCACCCTGCATAAGTCTAAAGCCTACGCTGACCTTGTCAACAGGATGTGAGTGGTGCAATTCAAAGGGGTCTTCGTCACTAACGCGTGATGCCAGCTTCATCATCGAAGGCCTGATCCCCATCTCCCTCTCCGGCGTCGTGTTGATTTTCCTCCCAGACTCACCAGAAACAGCCAAATTCCTGACGAAGAGAGAGAAGGAGTTTCTGATCAACCGGCTTGCCCTGGAAACTGGCTCCGGTCATGGCCGGGTGACCAACAGCGAGAAGATCAAACCGAAGTTGGTCTTCGCCGCCCTCAAAGACTACAAGGCCTGGTTCGGTGCCGGCATGGAGATCTGTTCGATCCTGTGCCTGTACGGCTTCACGGCCACAACGCCGTTCATCATCAAGGAGCTTGGCTACACGGCCGCCAACGCGCAGCTGATGACGGTTCCGCTCTACGTCTGCGCCTGCATTTCTGGCTTGGTATTTGCATTCACCGCGGAGCGATATCAGCAACGAGCCATAGCCATACTCATTGGGTTCAGCATAGCTATCATCGGGTTCATCGGCCAGTTGGTGATACCGCATGATAGATTGCCTGGGCTCACCTACGGCCTCCTGTTTCCGATTGCCATCGGCATATACGCTGTCAAGATGCCTATTCTGGCATGGATTTGTATGCACTCTCTTGAACACTTATCGTGCGAGTGTTGCTGACGATGCACCTTTAGCTGGTAGCATGGCTCCTTCCTCCAAACGAGCGGTCGGCATCGCATTTATCACCGGAATGGGCCAATTTGGTGGAATTGCGGGAACGAACATGTATATAGAGTCGCAAAGGCCCAGATATCCGGCGGGGTACGGCACTGGTCTGGCGGCTTGCGGTCTCGGCATGATACTTACCATCATTTTGAGGTTCATATTTGTTCGCGAGAATGCTAAGAGAGTGAGGTATCTCGAGAGTGAGAGCGAGGAATCGATCCGGGAGAAGCACGGTGAGCAGAAATTGCTGGACATGGGTGATCAAAGTCCCTTCTACTTGTATGGACTGTAGGCTGTGACTGAGTGTCGAGGCCGAGCGTGGAAATCAAAATATCATCACAGCTTAGCTCTCCGACCAGCCTCAACAAACACGAGCCCGCCATCCTCAACATCGTAATGTCGGCCTCTGTTCCAGCCCATCCATTGCGACAGCACCTCCTCACCGCCCACGCCAGGCGGCAATCCCTTTTCCGTCCACCCACCGCCATCAACACCGATGCCTTGCCCTTCAGCCGCCGGTCGTCCATCAGCATCACCTTCGTGTATCGCATGGGCTGGAGAGTTCATCAGAGTGACAATCGGTCGTTGATCGAAGCCAGAATCCTGAAGTTCCTGTTGTGTCAAGACTGGCGTGCAGCAGGCATCTGTACCGTCGAATATCTTCTCCCATTCTGCACGTGACTTTTCCTTGAAGCGACGGGTGTACAGGTCTGTCTGTTTGGGCCACGTTGATTTGTCCAGCCTGTTGCCGCCAATTTGGCTCTCGTCAATCTCTAGGCCTTTGAGCAGGGCGGCAAAGAATTGCGGCTCCAGGGCACCGACTGCCATGTACTTCCCGTCCTTGGTCTCGTAGGTGTCGTAGTACGGAGCGCCGCCATCCAGAGTGTTTGTGCCTCGTTCGGCGTTCCACATTGGATGCTTCATGGAGAACCTAGGCATTGTTGCGAGATACGCTGAGCCATCGACCATGTTGGCTTCTACTACTTGCCCTAGACCCGTGATCTCGCGCTGCATGAGTGCTAACAGAATACCGATGAAGCAAACCGCGCCTCCACCGCCGAAGTCTCCGACGACGTTGCCGGGCGGATATGGCTTCTCATGTTGCCGCCCCATCATGCTCAGCACACCAGAGACCGCAATGTAATTGATATCATGACCAGCCATGTCCTTGTACTTGCCATCTCGTCTGAAGCCCGTCATTCTGGCAATGATTAATCTAGGATTCAGCTTCAGCAGGACTTCCTCAGGACCTAAACCCATCTTCTCCAGGACGCCAGGCCGGAAAGGGTCAATCACGACATCGACCTGAGGAATCAGCTTCTGGATCAACGCAATGCCGGCAGCTGTCTTGGTGTTGACGGTGATGCTGCTCTTACGGCGGACTAGATGATCGGGCGTTGGTGGCGGAGGACTCGATGTGTGGGCTTTAGGATGAGCGCGGTCGATTCTCAGGACTGTGGCGCCATAGTCTGCCATCAACAGGCCTGCGAATGGGCCTAGACAAGGTCAACGACGTTGCAAGTGGGATATCAGCCTCATCCAATGCCTACCGGGAGCCAATCCAGCGAACTCGAGCACTTTCGTGCCAGTCAATGGCGGACTTTGTGTCATTATGTCGAAGTGGCGTACGGAGTATTCTGCAGCTGGTGATGGAGGCGGCGTCCACCGTGCGAACCGAACAGTCTACATGTTGCTGCAAGACAACTTCCAAAGCTCGGCAATATGGTATGGATGTGGGTATCTGACCACGCGAGGAGCTGTGGTATAGCCGCGGTTCTTGAGCGCGCCAAGATGCTGGTTCAGACCCTGCATGTTATCGTCGAAGGCTCCACAAAAAAGTCTGAGGCTTTGCCCGATACCTTTTGTTCATAGTTCTGTGCAATATTCTCCTTGAATCCATTAATCCAACACTCTTCTCAATCAAATCCATCAAAATGACCGAACCCGAACAGACCGTCTCCTACGAGGAGCTGGCGGAGCTGGAAGATGAATTCGAGAGCATCGACGTCGAGATCATGCGCAAACAGTACGAGCTCAGCAAGCCCGCCTACGCCAAACGCGCCCAAGCCGTCGCTAAGATCGAGAACTTCTGGCCGCTGGTGTTCGAGCAGTGCGGGCCCGAGATCGACGCCTTCATCTCACCGCAGGACTCGCAGCTGATCAACGCGCATCTCGTCGACTTTCAAGTCTCACGCCCCGAGCTGGACACGAAGGGCACCGACGGCAACCCGCGCACCCTGCGCGTCACCTTCACATTTAGCGAAAACCCGTATTTTGAGGAGAAGGTGCTCGAGAAGACATTCTACTACCGTCGCGCCAGCGATGACTGGACCGGCCTAGTCTCGGAACCCGTCAAGATCACGTGGAAGAAAGGGAAGGATCTGACCGAGGGCATGTCGGAGATGGTATGGAAGCTGTGGGAGGCGAGGAGGAAGGCCGGCGACATGCGGAGTAAGACGGTGCCCGAGTACGCCGCGCTGGAGAAGAAGATGGAGAGCGTGACAGACTCGTCGTTTTTCAACTGGTTCGGATGGGTGAGCAATAGGCGCTACGTCAGTGCTGAGGAGAGCGACAAGGCGACCAAAGCATACCAAGCCAAGAAAGCGAAGAAGGCCAAGGGCGAGGAGGTGGAGGAGAAAGGGGAGGAGGAGGATGATGTGTCGGATGAATACGATCAAACCGTCGAGGTGCATCCGGACGGTGAGAGTCTGGCATATAGTCTCGCAGAGGAGCTGTGGCCGGGCGCAATCCGGTTGTTCATGCAGGCGCAGCAGGATGATGAGGAGCTCAGTGAGGCGGACTTTGAGGACTTCGATGACGAGGAGGATGGAGAGGATGACCCGGTGGATATCAGGGCGTTGGTTGGGAACGGCAGAGGGAGGGAGAGTACGGGCAGTGCTGCCGCACCGCCGACGAAGAAGCAGAAAAAATGAATGCGCCGAAGAGTTTGATGATTGTAATTTGTCAAGAAGTGTACGACCAGGTGTATAATTAAAGCGGTAAGATGACCAGAGCGAAGCATTGCGACGCGACCTACCTAGGCTGGCAACGGTGTCAAACACTGTACACCCTTTCGATCGCTCATACGCCTAAGGCGTCTGCCTACACAACGCTTCATCTCCTCACCACGAGCACCTAAACCCGAATGGATTGATGGTTTAGGGATATATTGTCGCTTGGTAATACGTTTGCGTCGGCATTCAAAGGCATGGAATGGAATGTGGTGTTGCTTTGACCTTTGCTGTACACGCACACACGCACGCACGCACGCAAGCACGACGCTGGCGACGGGTAGGCTAGGAATGAGAACGACGACGGATGTCCGTGGCGAGCTTTCGAGGGGGTCAGACCACGAGGGTAAGCATGATAAATGATGGGGTGGTTGTCTGGCGGGTACCGAACGCTAATTGATGGTGTTCCGCAGCGGTCGCTGGGCGATAGGGTGCCGGAATCTTGCAGAAGACAATATCCTGATCGATTGTCTTAGATCTTGATGGTGCAGACTGTAATAGCGACTTTACATCAAGCGTCAGCAATCCAAAGATGAGTTGGGATTCTCATTTACACGGCAGCACGACAGCATGCCAACGGAGAGTGGTCATCTCTGTCGAATCGCATAGTAAAGCGAGGCAGGGGACAAATCGCGCACCAGGGAACCCCATGACGTAGTGTATGTCATTGTACAGCTCTATAGCGACAGCTATGCACCATGGCTCCTTCCATGTCACGACCTCGCAGCCAAACCTGGCGACATCGGCTGATACGCCATCTCGTCGTCACCATCATCATGCACGACCATATCATTATTCGCATTAGGGGTCCCATCTGCTGCTTGCCCTTTAGCAGCCTCAGGATGCGTCTCTTCAAACCACTGTCTCAGCCCCATGACTATCGCTCTCTCCTCCTCCCCAAACTCGACGGGCGGACCGTGAACTTCTTCACGAACATGTGGTCTCCCGTCAATCTTGCTCGAGACGCTCGCTTGACTTTCGAGTCGTGCCAGCTCAGCGTACCTCCATACACACCAGGCGCTGACCTCAGCGGATAAAAGGTACGGCTGTCGCTTCTTTGACTTGACAGAAAAACCACGCAGCAGCACCACGTCTCCAACCTCCGCGACAGGCAGCACAGCCTTCCAGGCCCGGAAGACTTCAACGTGTACACTGCCATCAAGGTCGAGCGAGGAGTCAGATATCTTGAATACCGTGTAGTAGTCCCGTGGTCCACCTTGAGCCCGCCGAGGTAGTGAGGTGAAGTCGGTGACGACAGCTAGAATGTCTACCTCTCCTGTCTGACTTGCCGGGTTGAGGTGTCTCTCTAAGCTGGCGAGTGGAGTGAAGTAGCCATTCGAGGTAGTGAAGCCGGTGCTTTGGCCCCTCGTCAGCCGCGGTGGTGTGGCGATCGCGGCAGACTGACCATTCGTCGGGGCAGCAGTAGTCCCACTATGGCCATTGCTTTCTTCATTCGTTGATGCATTCTGGACCGGCGCGCGTTTCGGAGAGAACCAGGCGGAGATGGCTTCCGGCACGTTGCTCAATCGGGCTTTAAGCGACTTTCGCGATGGCATCTTTCTCTGCTCTGCAGCAGATGCGGACTCCTGGTCAACGGTCTCTGCTGGTCTTGAGTCATTGTTTGAGTCTGTCGACTTCCTGATCGGATCTGCGGAAACTGCTAGCTTGGTATCCTCATGGTCTTGATTCTCTTTCTCTTGCGATTGTTGATCTGGTTGCCTGCCAGATCTGTGCACCTCAGGGTACGCGACGTGGGCCTCTGCGCGCGATTGACCGTTCGACGCCGTCATTGTTGGCTCGTTGCTCGGCTCATCGTCTGTCCCTTGTTGCATTAGACCCAGCATCGCCGCTGTCCGTTGCGCTGATGCCTCCCACTTGTCCGAGATCTGCTCGTGCGCCTGTACTTCAGGCTCAAGCTGCGCCTCCATAGACAGCTCCGTTGAAACATTACTCATCACATCATGCACTTCACTTACTGCTAGACTCGTGTGCAAGCTCGATCCTATATGTGTCGTAGCGCCACCTACTTGATTCAGTGGAGGCGTAGAGGGTAGCGTGCTCGCATCGCCCTCGCCGTCCATGCCACCTTGAAGCGTTTCACCCCATGGTGTAATGTTCGGTCCTTCATGTTGTAATTGCGAATGAAGTGGACTTGTTGGGAAGAGCGCCGAGTTGGAGAATGTCGCGACCATGCCGCCGGGCAAATGCCATACTTGCTCGGGACTGTCTGTGCGCTGTGTTCCATTGGCAGCCGACAACGTTACGCCCTCCATCACTTGCTCCTCGCTGCTGCCTGGCGCCATGCTTACACCTTGTGAGCCAGCATGTGTCTCATTGACACTGTTCGTGAGCGCTCGGGACGCCGAAGAGGCAATAGCATCGGCGTCTAAGAATGTTTCGACATTCTCTGACCCGCTGAGATGGCCCACATGCGCTTCAGAAGGCACCGGATCCGTGGAGCTCCTAATCATACTTTCCTCCTCGTTTTCATTTTCAACACCATCACGAGATGCGGCCGAAGGGTCGGTAGCAACCTGCTCAAGTTCCTTGAAGTCATGCAGCAATTCCTGCGCCGCGTCGGTCGTACCGAGCAAGGGCGGCGCTTCAAGCTCTTGGGATGATTGCTGCTCCAGTGGTTGTGAATCTTCGATGGGGGATGAAGAGCTCATTTCAATCACAGTCGGCTGCACCGAGGACGTTGCCGGCTTCAAGTCATTGGCACTCTCACTCGTGCGAGCTGCTATTGATGGCATGTCCTTGCCCCCTTCCTCCAAGACTCGAGCGTGACCTGTTGGTTGCTCGCGCACCGGCACTGCGATGACTTCGTGTTCTTGTTCGTCGTCACTGGCTTCCGGTGTCTGTTGTGTGGAAAGCGTGCCCGCCTGTTTTGATTGACTGTCTTCGACGACCCGCTCAGTTGGGAACTTGACCAGCTTGAATTCACTCTGCGCAGCTGGCCCGGAAATGATGTCTCTCTGGGGTGGCATAACAGTTTCCGAAGCAGGTTCGGCGATTGGTGAGCTGAATGATTGATGCCTTTTTGCGGGAGGTAATGTCGGATCAGTATTGTATGAAGCGATTGCACGACCATTTTTCATGGTCTCCTGCTGGTCCTGCAACATTCCCACCTGGCTTTTCAGGGGCATCCTAGGCGGGTAGGCCTCTGTTGGCATCCCGACTTGTTCAGATTGGGCAACAAAGTCTATTTGCCTGTCGCCAGGTATAGTCTCCATGCCCGGAATATCAGTCTCTTTGTCAACATCGTCCCTTTCATGTAAGGGAGGTTTCATATATTCATGAGCCTCGCTCAGCTGATCAGCTACAGATGGTATGACCAAGGGCTTACCAGCATCAAAGTCTTCCATTTCTGTATCGTCGTGAGTCTCGAAGCGTGAGCCATCGATCATTTGGGATTGATCAACAGCTGTGTCTTCAGTGACATCCTCACTCTCGGCGGGAGCCGCATAGATCGGTTCGGTGCTTCTGCTCATGTCTTGGACAACTGCATTATTCTCGTTGCCCTGCAACACTTGCACAGAGCCATTCGCACTCTCGGCTTGTATAGCGATGTCTTGATCTGCATCGGACCTTGGGTCAAGGTCAATGATTTCAGGCAAGCGAGACTTCTGACTCGATAGCAGCACGGACGAACGTGACGAGTCTACGACATCTGCATCATGTGAAATTCCCGTTTCAGGAGCGAGAACAGAGGTCTGGGATGCCAGGCCTGGGCGCTGCAGAGAGTCTTTACTGATGTCCTGCGACGACCTCGACTCGGTGTCATCCGATTGTGCAGGTGGGGTCTCCTCATTATGCCGAAAGCCAGCCTCTATAGAGTCCTCAGGCTGATGGAAATCATCGTCGGCCTCAATATCAGCTTCAGTAGTGCCGCCCGGCGATGCTGGCTCAGCCGTCCCTTGTGCGGGCGTATGGTGCACGCTCCACGTTTTTTGCATTGGCTTTGCCTCCGACGAAATGTGAGGTGGCTTGTCAGTAGCCGTAGCGTGGTGCTGTGGTGTCAGAGATGGCAAACTACGCAAACCGACTTCCTTATTTGCCACATCTGACTCGTTGTCTTCAAGGCTTTTCCTGCCCATATTCGACCAGGAAGCCTTGGGCGTTGGTGTAGACACCTCAATAGGCTGAATCGGCGATGATTGAGCTTCCGGCGATGTTCTGAAGCCAAAAAGACTCCTGAATGTAGCAGACATGACTCGGTCCTTCTCTGATTGTGGCGTCGTTGCTAAGGCAGGCAGCGGAGTCGTTTCCGCAGAAACGCGCTCCGAACTGGAAATCGCCGTGCGAGCCTTCGCGGGCGTCTCGGTCTGCAAGGCTGTTGTCTTGTTGAACGTGGAAGAAGACTGCTTCCGAAGTGCGGATTGTTCAGTCTTGGAGATTGGTACTTGTACTGGCGGCGTTTCTGGTCCCGAACGAGTGGGTGCAGCAATTGGTGTTGACTTTTCCGGCGAGCCAGTAGTCCTGGGCGCAGCTGAGCCCGCACTTGGTAGAGTTGCTAGGCGGTGCGACGGACTCACACTCCTGACCCTAGGCGGGGTTCGCGTATAAAGCTCTTCGTCTTCCTCGGTATCTGACTCATAGCTCGGGTGTGGTTGTCTGAATGGAGGAGGCGTTTTGTCACTGTCCTGCAAAAGTATGGCCGAAGCATTCCCCGAAGCTTCTTGACCTGACTCAAACGACGCCTGGGCGGGTTTGGGTGTGTTTTCTCCTCGCAGAGCCCGGAAGTCACTCGACGTCGCTGCTGCAGCCGATGCAGCATCACCACGCACAGCTGCAGTACTTCCGTCGGCATCATGCTCATTCAGATCCATAGGTCCATCCAACCCAAACCCTTTCTCGGGGCTGGGCGTCCTCTCGGCGAAACGCCACTGCCGCACCTCCCCTAATGACCGCCTCTGCTTGGCCTTTGCTGTGCTGCTCTCAACCACATCTTCCGTAAACGGATCATAAATCGTATCGCTGAGGAAGCTGGAGGACTCGATACTGAGTCGCAACCTCTTGGCGAAAGCCGGCGAACTGTAGATTGGCACACCATCCCTGTAGCCGCTGCCATCCAAGCTCGTCCTGAGGCTGCGAACAGGGCGAGGAACAGGCGTCCTGACGGTTGGGGGCGGGGATGCTGGTGCGTTCAGGCTGATAATCCTTTCCGTCCCATTTCCCAGTATCTTGAGATCCAACCTGCGCCTGAAGACTAGTTCCCCCTCCACACTCTTTCCCGGCGTCCGCTCGACCTCCCTCGCCGCCTCCCACTGCGCACCTTCCAATTCCAGCACCACCTCGTCGCCAATGCCCACGTGACTCTTGGCGACGGCCTCAGCACTCGGGCCGGTGAAGCGCACGCGCACCTGCCCTCTGGCGTTCCTGAGGCGGAAATCCGGATCGGCAAGGAGAAGGGCGCATTGGCGGGTGGAAGAGCTGTAGGGCCAGCTCAAGGTAACGACGGCGCGTATCGAGGCGTGGCAAGGCGGGTCCGAGTTCGGGGAGAGGCTCTGTATGGGTATCGTCGCCATGGTGGCTCGCTCAGGCATCAATCATGTTCCCATCCGATCCCACCCCTGCTTCCTCCCACACTCCAGTGTACTGTACCAGAACAAGTCGCGTGGCGAGACGTGATCTTCGGCGGTCAACGCAGGCGCGCGGGAGCTAGATATTTTGGATGGCACGTGCGTCTTGGTTCCGGCGCTACGACACAAAGTCCGAGGGACGGCGCTACATACACACTTGGGAGTGCCTGTGACGATGGAAGAATTCCGTACCGGATTGAGAGAGGCATGGATACATAGGTAACATTTCTTTTGGAGTCTCGTCTGATTGACCCTTTCTCACTGATTCCTTCCAACAAATCTCCTCCAGTCTATGTCCAACAGTCCAAGAATCAGAAGCAGCGACCTTGTACATCTTTCACAACGATCGCTCCTCTCCCTTGCGGGCCCGATCGTAGCATCTAAAAAATTTCTGCCATCAGATCTCTATTGTATCATACTCACGAATCAAAAATTGCCCCAAACGCCGCAACATTCCTCGCCTCCATCCCGTACACCACCTCCCTCGTCGCCTTGGGGTTCGAAATGATCATGACCGCCTCCGCATTAACTTCCTTGACGAGTGCATAGGTCAAGGCTGTCAGATCGGGTGGACCAGTCTTCTTCGTGTCGATGATGATAGCGTCTGGATCGGCAGCAAGCACGTTGCGGATCAAGCCCGTCTGATATGTCTGCTCTGGCCACCTCGCGCTCCACAGCACTCGCTTTGGGTGATGAGGATACTGGTTGAGAAAGGAGGTCACTGGTCCGATTCCCGAGCCGGTGGCAACGATGACGATGGGTTTGAAGAGCTCCGCCAGTCTCATGACTCCGATCGTCGGCGCGCCCTTCTGCCAGATGTGCGTCGGAGGATCTAGGATCATCTTCTTGGTCCAGTCGCCGGCGTTGCTGATGACGACGCTATACCCTTTCTCCGCATCATTTCCATCAGCTGGCCGTGGGTGTGCAATGGTGGCGAAGCCGTGGTTTTGTGTCAAAGGGTTGTGCGAAAGGCGTGTGCCGACGCAGCATTTGACGTTGCGGTTGTGAAAGCGCAACTCGGTGGCATGGCTGCTCAGTTGATGTGCTTCGACTGGCAGGCGCCGAAGCCAGAGGTAGGGATAGATGATGCAGATGGTGATGATGATCAGAAACCAGAAAACTGGGGTGGTGATCAGCTCATGAGCTAGGCTGTGTGTGCTATCACGAGCATTGGACGCTGCAACGGCGCTGATGGCCGTTTGCGCCCACACACAGCCTATTGCTGCATAGCCGCAGTACCGGTGACTCAACTCCCAGAGGTCATGGTGTCTTTGGCGGAATGTCGGGTGCGCAAGGCAGATGATCAAGATGAGCAGTAAAACGGTTAACATCGTAATTGCTATCATTGCAGCATACTCTCCCTCCGATCCGTCGAATTGTCTGATGACCAGAACCGTGTAGAACACATACCAAAGCATTGCACTCATCCCTGCTCCAGCATGGATGCCACCGTTGTTATATGCAATCTTTGCCGCAGTTCTCCTGACTGACAATGGTGTTGCGTGCGGAAGCAGGAGTGCGAGATGGAAGAGCATGTTGATACAATGCTCTTGCCTCATCAAGATAGCAGTGACAAGATTGGCACCTGTGGCGGTCGCCGCATCGGCGTACGTGAATGCACCTGGAGTCAGACACGCTCGTGCGATCATGGCTCCAATCACCGCCACATTCGCGCAGATCACCAGGATCAAGAAGCGGCGGTAGAAGCTCAGTGTAGCATATCGAAGAAAAGGCCAGTCTGCAGAACGGTCGTTTGCTGGCCGGATCGCGTCCAAAGGATGAGCAGCTTTTAACCCATCCAGTTGGTTCGCTGTTGCAATCCGGTCTGCGTATGTCTCCGGTGGCTTGACAGTGACTCGTACACTTCGGATTGAGTTCGCGGGAGTTGTGCCGGGGATTGACTCTTCGTCCTTGTCGATCTCGCTGCTGTAAATGCTTGATGATACCGACTCACACTTATGGTTGGTGAGAAGACCGGTATCACGATCGCAATGAGCACTTTGATGCGTTTCCATTGGCACGGTCATGGCGAAATCGTGGACGGCAAACGGATGACTGTCATCGTACCCATTTGCTACCTTTCGAATACTTCGCGGAACCGCCGGAGGAGCCAGATGCACTGTGTCCGGCTGTTGGACAAACTCCTCCACACCTGCATGGCAGACGTTAGACAAACAAGTTGGAACGGTCTGTCCGTTTGGGTTTATAGCGACCTGCGCCTGCCCAAGCTGCTGCGGAACGCCATATCTGTTGTCTGTGCCGCAAGTCGATTTTAAGAAGCTCTGCCCATGAACGCCTGAGTCTAAAGCTCGTTGTTGTTCCATCTTCGCAGCCTTGGAGATGAAGACGCGGCCAGCGCGTATTACCAAAGGCTCAGACAATGCGAAGCAGACGTAAAACTACTGTTCAGCCTTCGATTCCGATGCCGCCACGTCGATGCGAACCCGATGTGAAGTGACGCTGCACAATAGACCAGCCCGTCGCCTGGTGTCGGTCCGAGGTGTATATATGCAAGATCGTGGAAGGCAAACAACCACTGGTCGTTTCGCTCAAGAAAGACGAACAAAGCCGCACAACAATGTGTTGTTAGGGTGCTCTGATGCGTTTTCGAGAACAATCACCACGTCGACGTGGAGTAGACCTTCGAGCATGAACGCATTATTGTATGGCCATGTGAAAGTCTTGCCACCTAGGTCAAACGGTCGTGGTGAAGCCCGAACGGCGTGGTCTCAACCTCTGCCGAGTCGCGTGTCGATGTTGGTGATATACGTGCATATGGGCTGAAGGGACTTCATCGGCTTTGGCAACGTGACATGAGGTTGTCTAGACGAAGACAAAGGTGTTGTCGACCAGCTGCTGGTATCAGATGGCTTTGTCCGAATGGACAACCATTACCTTATGGTGACGAGAGGTCCAAGAGTCGTATTTTCGGCTCTGACGGCCGCTCCACAGCTACACCATTGATTTCCGCTTGGCCGTTGGAGAATATGCTACGGTTGATCGGTCCGTGAGGCTACCAACGGCTGAGACCGTGGACGTCTATAGCGTCCATGTTGGCCCGCAGTCGTTGAGCCCAAAGGGAGCGCACCAGCATCCAAGTTCCCAATAATGCTTCAGGCCTACGTGTCGTCCGGACAGTCCATATGATCCATGAAAATGGAAGTCTTCAAGCCCCGAAAGGGTGCCTGACGTGTCCATTCGAGTTGTCGCAATCTTGCATCTCCGAGTACGGTCCATTAAGGACATGAGGACGGCGGTCCCTTCAGGCCCAACGTAAAGATCAGTGAAGCCTTGCAAAGTATATCGGAACTGACGCCCCGAAGCTGGACCTCTCGGCAGTGGCTCCAAGTAGTGGGGATTGAGGTGCCAGTAGTGTGACCCGGCAACCCGTCTGCTGTCATCTGCGCCTTCGTACCTCCTGTCGTCTTTCTCGGTGTGGAGGATATTCGGCCATGCAGTCAGATCTTGATGAAGAGCTCATCACACACGGCATGACAAGACCGAGTAGGCGGATAGAGAAACAGCTGCATAGTGGCGCTTGTCTTTGTGTTCACGCCTGCAGGAGAACGTGCCATGCTAGTAACGGCAGCGTTGCGGCGTCATCGTCCGTCCTTCCACAGGCCTTCAGGCACGTAAAGTGGGCTGCACAGCCTGCGCTGTGAAGCTGGCGTTTGTATAGTCTGCGACTGCTGTTGAAAGACTGGATTCAGAGCGCGACTATGTCCCATTCTTGCGGCTGTTGCGGGCATTGAGCCTGAGGTGGACTTCAAACAGAGCTCTCAGGGCCAGTCTCGAATTCCTCGAAGCACTCATCATTATTCGAAGTAGAAGGCACAGAGACTGAGTCTGGTAGAATGGCACCGCCGCTGTCCCGGGACGATCAGGCCGTTGTCCATACGGGCCGCTACCACCGCCGTGGCGCAGTGAGGCGCGAAGTCGAAGTGCGCCTCCATGCGTGGCCAGCATGTCGCCGGGTCGCCCGACCCAGGACCATGTGCGGTGACCCATGGACGAGTCGGTTTCACTGCAGTCGATCATCCCGGCCGCCAGGAAACGCACCTCAGGGTGACGGCTAAGTCTCCCGTCGGCCAGTGGTGTTGGGAGATTGCTGGATGTACTGCGAGTACGTACTGTAATGATGAGGAAGCGACTTGGAAGACCCGCAAATCTTCATGACGATGTGGCGCACGACGCGTCGACTTGTTCGACTTCATTTTCTCCACTGCTCTTTTGTGGTCTCACCACCTGTACTGTCTCCATGCGAGCAACTCCGACGGCCAACAATAACATGCGGCTCAAAAGCTCAGAAAGGTTCATGGATGTGACGGGTTCCGTGACTGGGCATCGGCCAAGAACGGTCCGCCATAGTGAGGCTGCGCCAAGAATGGTCGCGAGCGGCCGCAGAAGGACACTGGCGAATACATGTAATGGCTTGTCGAATGGGGAATCTCAGCAGCACGCCCATTGCTGGTAGCTGACTGAGAGTCGTCACCAAGCAATCAAGCGCCGTCGTCCGGCCGCCAACCCACTATCGCCGTTATGGGCCTTGATGGCTTTTGTGATCTATTCTAAGGCCGACAACATCTGAAGCCATCCGAAATATGAAGCGATGGCGCATCCCCAGTGCACAAGAGTTCAAAGGCTCTTAGATGCAATGGGGAATTGCTTCCGGCACCAGAGCGCCGTCTTGACCTTGATCTGGTCAGTGTGGCAAGCCCCCATGATTCCTCGTAGGGCGCCGACATCTTTAAAATAGGTAATGCAGACCCGCGAGGGATAGGGCACAGGATACGGTCACGACCTTGTTGAAAGACTATATCGAAGGCGTCCTTGCTTCGAGCTAACAACGAGTTGGGTCTACAGGGCAAAGCTGCTGATGGACACCACTTTTCGTACGCGGAGACTTATGCAATGGATCCGCCACGAATATCCTGCCAGATGGCCAATCATTACTCTCTGGAGTCCGCTCCGATCCAAACATTCTCGTATTCTCTTGCGTCCATTTTCTCTCGGGTCGTGACACAGACACAGCGTCTGGGCCAACATCAATCTCGATTTCCTCCAGGAATATTCAACATTCGAAAGAATGTAATGTTACAACACACAATAGACAAAGCGCGGCTTTGCCTGAGCGCAGTTCTTTCAATATTACAATGTCATTGTTCGAAGCCGAGAAACAAATGTGCCACAATGGCCGCCCTCGAAGTAGATATTTTCTGGATACATGTGCTCAACCCATGCAGCGCCTCATCACACATCTTCGACAGATCGCCAAGATTACTGCACTGCACTCACAGGCGCTCCATCTACACTCTCGCTCGAAAAGGATACTGCAATTAGCTCTGGACGGCGTAGCAGCCCACAGATTCAACAGCTCTACCGGATCTCCCGAGATGAATGCTTTGAAGGCCACTGGAATGGTCATACAGGATTGCATTGATGATTTTGGATGCCATACGAACCTTGTTACTTGGACATTGTCGGGAGCATACGACGATAATAAGGCGGTCTTGATCGATGCCACGGAGTCCAGACGTTTTGTTACGCTCAGGCGAGCTCGCAACCTCGTCTCCCTACTGGCCGGCCAGTTCAGAGAAGACTCCACAGTGTGTCTACATCTTGCAAATGATGTCACCTACCCGATCCTCACACTGGCTATCTTGGCCTCGAGCTGTCGATGGACTGGGACAAACCCGGCCTATACAGCATCAGAGCTGCGGCATCACCTCAACACATCAGAGGCGGACTACATCATTACTGCGTCGGAACATTTTGATGTTGCACAACAGGCTGTCAATCTGAGTGGCAGGGCCGTTGAGATCATCATCTTTACCGACATACTCTCGGATCCAACTCCGGCGGACCTTGCATTAGCTCCGCTCGACATTGAACGGCTAGCCAGTGCCAATGGTGCAGCGCTGCGAACTCTGGGAGATCTCGTGCAACACAGACGGCCCCGTTGTGTTGCCAACCTGACTCAAGGCATATGTCCAGACTCGACGGCTGTTCTCATGGCAACGTCGGGCACCTCAGGCTTTCCCAAGGTTGCAGCTCGATCGCACCGTGCCTTAATGGTAGAGCAGGAGGCCATACAAGACAACGACCGCGCTAAGCCATACGATGTCCGGAGACTGTTCACTGTGCCTTGCTTCCATGCCTTCGCAGCGCCTGAGATGCTTTTCAATGCCCTGCGTTTAGGGCATACAAGCTATTTCATGAAGCGCTTCGACAGCAGCTTTGCGCAGAAGATTCATGATTATCAGATCACAGAGACCTTCGGTCCACCGCCCATGCTCTCAATGCTTGTCAATTCACCAAAGTCGTACCCGTTGCTGCAGTCGCTCAGGTACATTGCTTTCGGCGGAGCGCCGTTGGTGCCCGAGCTCAGGAGAAGAGTTCTCAACATGTTCCGAGATCCACCAAGAATTGTGCCGGTGTATGGCATGACGGAAGGCGGCTGGTTCACGACACTCAAGTATCCTGAGCAAGACAACACTGGCTCACTAGGGAGAGCAATACCAGGGTATGAGCTGAAGCTCGATCCCGAGGTGAATGGTGGTCAAGCTGGAGCTGGTGAGGTTCTAGTTCGGGGTCCGCAGCTCATGAGTGGCTACTTGAACAACCCAGCAGCAACTGCCGAAGCCTTTGCCGAGGGCGGATGGCTGCGAACGGGAGACATTGGCTGCATCAAAGATGGCAGAGTCTACCTCATCGATCGGGCCAAGGACTTGATCAAGTGCAACGGGTGGCAGGTCGCGCCTGTCGAACTTGAGAATGCTCTGCTTCAGCATCCCGATATCATCGACGCTGCGGCGTTCGGAGTTGGCCAGGATGTAGATGAGCATCCGATGCTTTGCGCCGTGACGGCCAGTGACGATCTCACCGAGGACGAGGTGAAAGCACATCTACGGAGCAGACTTACCAGCTACAAGGTCAGCAAGAGCGAGATACGCTTCGTGAAGAGCATACCCAAATCGGGAGCCGGCAAGATTCTGAAAAAAGTCTTGAAGGGCCAGATGCTGGGCATTGTGTAGGATTATTGCGTCCCATCATTTGTACATATTTGGCGTTTGGAGTTACGGGCGGGAAGCACTGCATCGCCATCTTACATTTACATGTATTGTATACCGATACCTCAATTTCAGAATTTGTTCTTTGCCATCTCCAGAAACTACGCAGGGCATATTATTATTACTGCGGTCTCACCACGCGAGGGCGTAAGGCGTCCGACCAAGAAAGCCAAGCGCCGCCAGACCAAAGAAATACATTGTAATATGCTGTCCACTGCTCTTGATGTCGAATTGGCAGAAGCATCTACTTACAAGAAGTATTCCGTAGAACTGTTACATCCACACAAACTGCATCAACTACTGGTGGACAGTAACGACACGGCAGAAGTCAATGCGGCATAAAAGTTGGCAGAGCAGCCATGTCCTCAAGCTGCCTGCACGACTACCTCAACGTCATTTGACAAACAACAATCATCTTTCAATCAAAGCTGATCCTTTCCTGCTCGCCGTCACATTCACCAAACACCCAAAATGCCGGACTCGCTGCAAATCGCCCTCAAGAACGACAGCGACCTTGGCAATATCCACGCCTACGTCACGGGCATAGCAATCCAACGAGGTGGCCAGCGATGCATGCTCAAAGCAGACGGGAAAGACCTCTACTTCCCACGAGACCCTCCATCGATCGGCTCTCCGTTGACTGAAGACTGTGCCATCCCATTAGGCCCACCTGGCAACACGACCACGGTGACCATTCCTCAAATCGCTGGAGGTCGCATCTGGATCGCAGAAGGCAAACTCACGTTCCTGCTCAACCCCGGTCCAGCACTGGTCGAGCCATCGGTGTTGAATCCCACCGACCCGAATGCCCACACTAATTTCGGCTTTGCAGAGTTCACGCTGAATAATGATCAGCTGTACGCCAATATCAGCTATGTCGATCATGCCGCTCGCATCCCGATCGGCATCAGTCTGCAGCAGGCGTCCGGCCGGGTCCAGCGGGTCGTGGGGATGGCGCCGGATGGCCTGGATAGATTGGCAGATGGACTAAGGGAGCAGGCACGGAAGGATGGTCGGCCCTGGGACAAGCTCATTGTTCAGCATGAAGGTCGCAACCTGAGGGTGCTGAATGCGACCCATGGCGATGCTGTGGGGGCCTCGTTTGACGGGTACTACGAGCCGCATATCGAAGACGTCTGGCAGAAGTACAGTTGTGGTGCGTGCATGAGGATCAACACGCAGGCTGGACCTGGCGTGCTTGAGGGAAGGATCAACGAGAAAGGTGAACTTGTGATTGGGAACGAGAGCTTCGGCAAGCCGAACAGTGCAGATGTCTTCGGCTGCAACAGCGGGCCTTTCACCACCGGTCCGAATCCTGATCGCAACGCCATCATCCCCCGTCTGGCTGCCGCCTTCCACCGATCGACGTTGCTGGCGACGGAAGACCACCCTTCAGACCCATCGACGTTCTACCGGCAAGATCCCACGAACCACTATGCCCGACTGGTGCACGAGGTCAATCTCGACAGGAAGGGTTATGCTTTCGCATACGATGATGTACAGCCTGATGGTGGCGAAGACCAGAGCGGGAAGGTGAATGCGGGGGATCCCACGCTATTTACCGTGACTGTCGGTGGTCAGAGCGCCGCGGCGGGTAGACAGGGTGGAGGAGGACAGGCAGCTCCAAAGACTTATGATCGGCCGCCTCCGCCGCCGCCGCCAGGTGTTGCGGGTGAGCAGCACGACGAGGGCGGAGGGTTCAGAGATAGGGTGAAAGGATTTGCTCAGAAGATATTGAAGTGAGGGAGAGACAGCACGACCACTGGTATATTACGCTTACTCTAGACGCATGGCTGAAACATACGTCGGAAGCAATGCGTCTTGATTCCGCAGTACTGATTCCCTCGCTTTCGATGTTCCATCGCTCTCGGGCATTTGGATGGATCTCTCATACATGAGAGCAGGCCGGAAAGTCGACAGTCACATGGCAACACCATCTACTTAGCCTTTCCGTCCGTCACATTCCCCTTCTTCGCCTCAAACTCCTCCAGCCACTTCTTCACAATCCTAATCTCCCACTTATGCGCCTCCCGAATAAACTGCGGCTCCGCGTTGATATCAAGTATCCCATAACTATCCCAATGATGCCCAGCGCCGGCGATCAGCAGTTGCGGATGCCGGTACGCGTCGTCGACATCCGGCGTCAATCTTCTCGGGGCGTCATTCGAATGATAGCAGATATCCAGCCAGACATCTTGATCGCCATCGATGTGCGCGAGGCGAGTGCCGCTGACGTTATAGCCGCCGTAGCGATTCCAGTAGCCGAGGTTGGGGGTGGAGGGGACGGTATTGTATTTGCCGGGTGGGAATGCCCAGGTGCACCATTGTTGGGTGTAGTTGACCGTGAGTTGGCGGGAGATCAGAGACGGTCCGTAGGGCCGAGCGACTTGGTAGAGGCCGGATTCCGTGCAGGTTGTGTAGATGTACGATCTGTCACCGTTGTTCGTGGTATCGGCCCAGTAAGACTCGTTCTGCGTGCTGAAGCCGCCGCTGGTGCTGTTGATCGGACCAGTCGCGAGTGGCAGGATGTACTTTTTAATGTAGTTCGCGTAGTTGCCCAGGTTCGTCCAGGGCTCCCCGTTGGTGTACTTCGAGAGTGCGTAGTCGATTTGTGTAACGTTCTCAGGCGCATTGGCGTTGGTGATGTTGTCAGTGAAGTACCAGAAGTCGTCGGAGCCGCTGCCGGTCAGATCATTGTCCCAGCCCAGCTCCTGCCATGTGTTTGTTGGATAATCGAAGGGTCCGCCTAGTGGCCATGCGATGACTTGGGCGAAATCCGCGTTACTCGTCAAGTCCTGGAGGCCAAAGATCGACTTCATCTCGTGGATAGCCGCGGCGTCCTGGCTGTCAAACACATGATCTATCCTGCAGGTCGAACGAGATCATCAGCAGTCGCTGCGCAAAGCGGCCGGTTCCAAGCACTCACTTGTCGACGATGGCATTGATGCTACCCACAGCATCTTGAGGGCCAAATTTCTGGATCGGATCATACCACTCTACATATGCCAGCTTGGCCTTGGTTGTGGCGCTTGACCCAATGCCGCCCCACAAGATACCCTCGTCGCCGCCATATTCGTGAAGGGAAAAAGCGGTCTGGGCGCCGGCAAGTGAGCCGCCGTAGAGGATCCATGGTGTCTCGGGAGCAGTCAGACAGGCGTTCACTCCAGGAAAGGAGGATTGAGTGACGTGTGTGGCAAAGTAGGCGTTATCAGCGACGGCTGGACGTTCGTTAGCCGTGAAGGGATACAATGAATTCATACTAGGATCTGCGTACATTGTTCCGTCGTCAGGAAGCGCAAGTCATCTGTTGTGCTGGTGTTGAAGGGGTAGCTTTTGCCGTAATACCTATTCTCGAGAATGATACCTAGACCGTCTGTCGCTTCCATCAGGATCTGGATGATGCCGGTCTGGATGTTCGACTCGCGGCTCTCGACACTAGTCTCGCCACCGATGTAGAGGAAGACTGGGCCTCCAGGCTTGTAGTATGTGTCGTCAAAGACATACCGTTGCTTGAACGTGGCATTGGTGTGAGGTACGTAGCGTGAGCTGTTGGGGAAGTGATCGATCTCTCTCCATGTTAGCTAGAGCCCTGGTCATGGGATGTTGGACTGCAGACCAGCTGATCAAACTCGTAGACCGTATACTCTATGCTCTGTCTGGCTTCGATGGCGGTCAGGTTAGGAGCCGCTCGGCGATGCTGAACAGCTTGAGTGAGAGGAGCAACTGCAGCGAGGCAGTACGTCAAGAGGCGTCTCATGCCCGTACAGGCAATCGGTGGGATGCTGTGCAGGGTGGGGAGGATGAGAACAGACGAGGTGTGGGAGAAGGTTCATGTTGCAGAGACTTATGCAGGCCCGATTGAATGATAAGCCATGATGGCCTCTAGAACTAATTCAGCCCTCAGCGCTCATTGCTCCAGCCGTTCGTCGCGCGAAGAGGGGTCGTTGGTGACAGGGCCCCGGATCGGCAAGAGTCCACTCTGCCGTGATAAAGCGGATCAATGAACTACTCGATAGGGCAGGTGCGGAAGTTCAGACGTGTCACGTGGGAGGCCAAGGTGAGGGATGAGGATGATATATGGTCGCGGAGGCCAGAATCCACGAGAGGTAGATCATAGTCCATATATGTCTATAACTCCCGAGTCATGTGTTGTTTGTTGTATACCTTGGCTACGTCATAATGGGAGCACATGTAAGGTGACCTGAGCTACCTAGATACTCTCTACGTCCACCATCAACGAAAGGGTTCCAGTTCCCTACCTCTGACCTTCACTCCACCGCCGGACATGTCGTCGTCGAACCAACGATACGACGAGGCCACGGCGGCCAAAGACAACATCGCGCGCGGCGTCTACGAGGCCTCCCCGGCGGGCACGGCCACGTTCTGCGGGTTGCGCACCGCCGACCTCTGCCTGCAACATGGCATCCTCTCCCACAACTGGGGCGCCTCGGCCATCGCTCGACTCGGCGGCGGCGTCTTGCCCAAAGGTCCGCCGCTCGTCACCAACACGCCCTTCGACCGCCTCGCCCTCTCGCCCTACCGCGCCATCCTCTTCGCCATGGCCCTCGGCAGCACCGCCAAGCAGAACTTCTGGCTGCTGACCGTCAACAACGAGCAGATGACCCCCGCCCGCAGCGCCCTGATCGCCGTCTTCAACTCCGTCTTCAACTCGATCAATTCCCTCCTCTTCATCACCTCCCAGACCTCCGCGTCGGTCAACGGCGAGCATTTCCCACAGACCCCGCTGATCGTCGGGACCACGCTCTACGCCGCTGGTCTCTTCATCGAATGGTTCTCCGAGGTGCAACGAGCGGCGTGGAAGAGGCGGCCGGAGAACAAGGGCAAGGTCTACGAGGGTGGGTTGTTTGCACTGAGCAGGCACATCAACTATCTGGGCTATACCCTCTGGAGGACAGGCTATTCGCTGGCTGCAGGTGGTTGGACGTGGGGCAGCATCGTGGCCGCCTTCTTCACGTATGACTTTACCCAGCGTGGCATCCCCGTGCTGCAGAAGTACTTGGAGGACAAGGTATGCATTGGTCTTCCAGAGCTGTATCACGTTGCTTACTAACACGATTGCAGTATGCCGACAAGTACGAGCACTACAAACAGACGGTGCCCTACGCCTTCGTGCCGTTTGTATGGTAAGCGCCGGGAATCATACTGAGGCGCCATATATGTGTGACTCCATCGACAGGTTTGCTGGCATGCTTCTTGTATCTAGTGATTGATGACCTGTAATTTAGCACGATACCCAACTCTATGTCATATCGATTCTACCCACTGCTACTGTTCGATTACACAAGTTGGGAACTGGAGGTGGCACCTAATCACTAGAGAAGTGTGTTTGTCCACCACTAGCGATGGATGTTAGATGCGCCGGCCAGCTGTCTGTGTACGCCTATGCTGAGCAGCCTGCACTCATCTTGCAACCACTATGGACTATAAATGACTGCGTGGACCTAGTTTCCGACTTGCTTTAGCTTCCAAACCATCTTCTGCAATATTTCAAGCACGGAGCACCGCCTATACCACGATCAACCGGTCCAACACTGTCAGTATGCCTCAAAGTACCTGCCCATTCAACCTGCAACGAGATCCCAGGTCGGCTGGCCCTCTGATTCCCTCAAACACCCGCACATTCATCCTCAACGTGCTTGCCGAGCTCTTGAACGACCTCAGGGATGTTCAGAACATCCTAGCCGAAAATGATACGACCGCAATCAGGGTCGAGCAGCGATAGCGTTGTTGGAAATCATTGATACCAGCCTCAAGGCTTCGGCACGCAGCGTAGAAGTGAGGCTGCGGACCATCATCTTGAACATCGACATCGATACGCAGATCGCGAGTGTCTACGAGTGGCTCGCCGACCTGCTTCTCAAGTCTCAAGCAGTCTTTGTCGCGCCTCATCGCACCATCGAACGCTTCGTTGCGCGGTTGCACACGGCAGCGGCATCGGCCAGGAAAGAGGGCAATATTCTTGGGGACGAGAAGACGCAGAAGCTAGCGTTGCATGGCGAAGAAGCGCAGGCTCATGGCAGTTCCCCGAAACCCCCTTTTCAGCCTTGCATTCATATGGAAGAAAGTATCAGCGAGAAGTGCATGTTCAATGACCATCCCGCCACTGACAACCATACCGGCTCGTCATCCGGATGCCCGCCTCAGCCAGACCCCTCCTCGGATTTGCCCAGTAAGAAGGACAATGGCCGCCGTTTTGTCCATTTCAATGGAGATGCACGCGTCGCGGGAACTGCGGAACCACGCTGGCAAGCGCGGACAGCGATGAGTAGGCGGGCTGCCGAGGAGAGGTATTTCCGTCGTCGCAATCCTTTCATCACCTCGACCGCTGAGGATGAGCTTGACTCGGAATCGCCTCCTGGAAGCGAAATCATGGACGAGAGCTGCTTCGAGGATCCATCGCTGGCTGATGTTGCGGCGGTGACGGAAGCCATAAACGAGCTTCCGGCCACGGACAGATCGCGAGCCACAGATGGGGATATCTGGTGCTTCGCTAGCCACGTCCCCAAGAGGCCCATTGAGAAGGATCATGCGGCGGAAATGGCAGCATGGGTACGCCTTCAGGAGCAGGCTGTGGAGCAGAGGAACCGGATCGCAGACGGTCTTCGCGCCGCCCACGAGCAACGTGTGGCCTCCGGAGCGGAAGACATCTGGGCCCTGGTGAATGCGGCCGATATCAAGCAGCCAACTTCCAAAGAGCTGGTCGACGAGAATTCCGTCCCTCACGAGCCCGCCTCTCGAGACTCAACTCCCAAAGACCACCCATCTGACATCGTGGACCCTGCATTCCGCACTGCCGGCATCAGCATCTACCCCAACGCCCGGAGAGCCGAGAGCGTGCAGCGACAGATCGAAGCCATGAACCAGCGGAGCCAGACCACGGAGCTCCCACCACCCCCCGTCGAATTCCCCGGCTCGACAGAGCACGAGAGCGCGCTCCTGCTGCAGCTCAGACAGGACGCATCGGGCCGGGACGACGATCCCTCCACTGTCACCCGGGGGGGAGGAGAACCCGCCGTGCATGTCGAGAAGATCTATATCCCTTTCTCACCGCCGACTCGTGACTCCACTCCCGCCCTGCGCGACAGATACAGCAGCATCGACGAGGTGCTCGCCAGCGACGCCCGAGTCACGAACCCCCGTCGGGGCCATGGACGGCTCTGTGCCTTCTGCACTCAAGACGCCGCGAGCCGGAGACAGCTCCGCGGCGGACGTGAGGTCGGTGGGGTCTGAGTCTGATCACGATGGCGAGGGGGAAAGGCGGAGTAGCGATGTAGGTGAGAGGAGTTGGTTCGTCCTGGCGCGGGTCCGTGGCGGAAGCTATGGCACGTCCGGGTGGGGGTGGAGCAGGCGAAGTAGCTGGACGGGCGAGGGGTATGTGTTCACGTCTTGACGATGGCGTGGCTGGGCGATGGGAGGGATGCGATCAATTGACTTTTCTGGAGGTGGCACACTTCTTGACTCTATGACAGAAGAGGTGCAGGATTTGCTTGGTCATGCACCGGCGTTTGACGCCACTGGATTGTGCAGAGATATGGGGGTGGCAGCCGCAGTTCTAGCGTTTTCTCGTCGATGACCTCAGACCATGGTCCTGTTGATGGAACTCGCTGAAGGTCTGCTCTTTTGCTCGTCGAAGTAAGGCAGTCTTCAAAACAGGTGACTGTCCTGCTTGAACACCAGATAAGCGATATTAATGGATCAGCTCCTCACTCAACCTCCTCCTCCATTCTGTCACCCTCCCCCTCCTCCTCAGCCAGATGCAACCGCGCCCTGACATCCCTCTGCAAGCCCTTCGCATCTTCAACCTCCACCCCGTCCTGACACAGCTCATTGCATAGCTCCAAACACCGTTGCCAGTCCTGGATCTGGAAACTCCACCTCGCAAGCCACAGACGAGCTCGACTCGTGACCTGCGTGACGCCGAGACCTTCATCTCCCTCTTCCGCTCCTTCCTCCTGCGCGAGAGTGAGCTCCATGTAAGCCGCCGCTTCCTCCCATTTGCTTTCTTTCTCGTACAGCAAGGCTATCTCGTACAGGATGTGTGGATCGAGTGCGCCTCCCACGGCGTTGCCCAGCGGGTCGGATCCGGAGCCGAAGGAGGACTGTGCATCCATCTGTCTGCCAACGACGAGTGCTCGCTTGTAGGCCGATATGGCGTGGGCGATCTTGTCGCATTTCGAATACGCGAGTCCCACGGCTGCCCACATTTTGGGGTCATTGGGACATAGAGCGGCAGCTTGGCGGTAGTAGAAAAGCGAGTAGGAGTAACACTCCAGCATTTCATAGCCCTGCCCCAAGCCGTACCATGCTCGATAGTCCCGTCGATCGGCGTCTACAGCTCTTCTGTAGCTTTCAATGGCGGCCTGCGTGTTCTTGAGCTCGATATATTCGTGCCCCATCAGCGTCCATGCGGACTGGTAATTGCGATCCAATGTGAGAGCTCGCCGGAAATGTAGGACAGCCTTCTCGTGCTCCGAGATCAGAGAGTAGTAGTTGCCCAGTATGCAGTTGGTTTCTGGGCGAAATCGGTCGGTCGTGCTTGCGAGGCTGGCGAGAGAGGCAAGTTTGGGTCGGTGAGGGAGGACATAGAGAAGATTGCTGTAGACCTCGAGACCTTCAAGACGATAAGGATGTTGTTTGGTCAAGTTCTCGAACAAAGACAACGCGGTCTCGTGGTCGCGCGCATGGTAGTGCAAAAGAGCTTTCTGCTGCTGTAGCCATGCTGATGCCGGAAACATGTTTTGCAGCTGGGTGATCTGATGCACCACCTCGGGAGTTTGTTGATACATCTCAATATTGCAATGAATGGACCAGAAGATACTCATGATGTGCGGCGGCTGCATCCTTTGGCCCAGGTTCTGCAGCGTCTCGGGGCTATCGACCAGGCTGGCCAGCTCCAGCCAGGCGGACCAGTTGAAAGGTTGGAGGCCGACGCTCCTGAGTAGCCACTGTCTGGCTAGATCTTCCGACTTGCTTTTGACGAGCACGATTCCGTAGAGGTACTCCAGCCAGCCCTGCGAGTTGCCGACTTCGAGTAGACCACCTCGAGCATTGAAGTAATCTTCAAGCATGGTCAGCACGCCTGGAATCTCTTTGTTGGCGGTGACTGGTCCATCAGATGGGCCAAGAATGGTTTCAGAATCTTCGTTCTTCCGCTTCTCGCCTGCGAGATATCTCGCATACAGAGCCAAGAAGAGGCTCCTCTGACTGAGTTTCTTGACTGCAATCGATGCTGAAGGCGGCAACGCGCCGTCTGCCGACCTTACAGTGGGCTTTCGGAGCTGTGGATCCGATGGTGATAGTACTGAGGATGCCTGGGACTGTGGCGTGCTGTGCGGAATCTGCGAAGGCAAGAACACAGCGGCACAGCGGTCAAACTCCCGGCAGTCGAAGAAAGATTTGGCCATGAGAAATCGAGACTGCTCCTTGGCCTCGAGTCGTGCTTCTCGCCTGTCATTGTTCGTTGGGGGAGTCGGCGTCGTGTTCTGGTCATCGACCTCGACATCCACGTCTGTGTCGTCGTCGTCGTCGATGGCGGTGTCGTCTGCTGGGAACGAGTTGAGGAGCTCGGCAGCCCTGCAGACGATGTCAGGGTGTTGTGATGGACGACAGGCATTCTAGCTCACCACTTGGCTGCAAAATATAGACATCTTTCGTGGCAAGCCGTCACCGCTTGCTGCAGTTGGGCCTGGAGTTGGTGTTGATCGTGGGCGGAAAGGGCCATGGTACATGTAGGTGAATAGAGTGCTGCTTGGTGTGTGACGCACTCATATCGTGGACTTTGCCATTCTCATGTCCTGGATTGTGTACACTCGGACTTGATGGGGGCGTCTCTAGTACCCATTGTGGTTTCTGTATGGTGTATATGCAAGTCCAAACAGTACCCGACATGGATGTAGTCCCTGGCTCGGCAGAACATTCTTCCGCTCGGGACCCTGGAAGTGTCAGGAACAGGAAACAAATCAACAATCCCTCCCCCCCCATCCCCCTCCTCGTGGGATGAGCATTAACGTTACCTGATTGTTGCGACCCATTGTTCTTAATCTATTTGCACTACTCTCACCCTCGAAGCAGCCGTGTCTCCATTGGGAAACCCCCGTAAGATTCTACCGCGGAATATACCTCCATAATGCCTGCGACTCGACAAGAATTCGAGAGCGTCTTCCCGCGTCTGGTGGAGGATCTGAAGGAGCACTGCCAGTCCTACAGCTTGCCCGAGCAGGCGCGAACATGGTTCGAGAAGGTACGCTCCTCCTGCCTGCCTGCCTCCCTCCCTCCCCACCACCACCACCACCACCGCCGCCGCCGCCGCCTCCTCATCCTTCATCATGTGATTGACGGCCGTCTGACAGCGACGCCCGCGCATGTAGTCCCTCACCCACAACACCTTCGGCGGCAAGTACAACCGCGGCCTCTCCGTCGTCGACACCACCCAGCTCCTGCTCGCCCGTGACCTGAGCCCCGATGAGTTCTTCCGCTCCGCCACCCTGGGCTGGATGATCGAGCTGCTGCAGGCCTTCTTCCTCGTGTCCGACGACATCATGGACAGCTCCAAGACCCGTCGCGGCCAGCCGTGTTGGTACCTGATGCCTCGGGTCGGCATGATCGCCATCAACGACGCCTTCATGCTCGAGAGCAGCATCTACCTCTTGCTCAAGAAGTATTTCCGCCAAGAAACGTACTACGTCGACCTGATGGAGCTCTTCCACGAGGTCACCTTCCAGACCGAGCTGGGCCAGGCATGCGATCTCCTCACCGCCCCCGAAGACCACGTCGACTTGGACAACTTCAGCCTGGAGAAGTACACCTTCATCGTCATCTACAAGACCGCATACTACAGCTTCTATCTACCTGTCGCGCTGGCCCTGTACTTCAACGGCATCGCGACGCCTCAGAATCTGAAGCAGGCCGAAGCCATTCTGATCCCCATGGGCGAGTACTTCCAGGTCCAGGACGACTACCTGGACAACTTTGCCGATCCCTCGGTTCTCGGCAAGATTGGCACCGATATCCAAGACAACAAGTGCTCCTGGCTCGTCAACCAGGCACTCAAGATTGCGACGAGCGAGCAAAGGGAAGTCCTGGAGGAGAACTACGGCAGGAAAGACGCCGAGTGCGAGAGGAAGGTCAAGGTCGTGTTTGACGAGCTCAAGTTGGAGCAAATATACAAAGATTTCGAGGAAGAGCGTGTCAAGGATCTCAAGGAGATGATCAATGGCCTGGACGAGAGCGAGGGCTTGAAGAAGGGCATATTTGAGGAGTTTCTGCGGAAGATCTACAAGAGGAGCAAATAGATTGGATGCATGATGGTTGTACAGAGCGCCTATCGTAGCGTGGAATGGCAGCATCGAAGCCATGCATCGCAGCGGCGCAAGCACGCAATCACATGTCAACCGAGGTCCTGCAGGCCGTTGGATCCGTGATGAGCATCTCGTTTGGCATATTGATCTCGACAAGGACTTGCAGTGTACCAACGGTCCATGGTGTGCACACGCGCTGATGGCTCGCTGCTTCTTCAGTGCTTGAGCAGTGCGACATAGTATGACTTCATATGTGTGCTAGTCAGACTCGCTATTGCCGTTTCTACTGTGTCTACTGAGGCTCGATGGAGGGTGCTATTGTTCCCGACCCATGCTTCATGATCGCATGCAGGTGGGCCACGAGCAGAAAGATGATCTCTGGTAAACTCGCAGTCTGGACATCTGCATGCGTTCATGCTGTCTTGGCATCGTATTCTGAGGCAAAATTTCCTGCGTAGAGTGGGTGACTTGGTACTTCATTCTTTGCTTCATCACAGGCGTTTATTGACTGGGTTCAGCGACGACTTGGAACTCATCATAAGGTACCCTTCTTTACTTGAAGCCCGGTGAAATGGACGCACTGGAGACATCCAGGATGCAGGGTGCAGCCCCTCTGGACAGCGATCTGGCCTTGCGCGACCGCAGAGAAGAGACGGGATGGAGCCATTAATGCCGCGTCATCAACCAAACCCATGTTCTCTTGTAGGTATGAAGACAGATCCCGCAGTAGATACAGCTTGCCTCCATGATTCCAAAGCATCCCGCGAACTATGCAGATAGAAGTCAAAGTGAAAAAATGACAAATAGGACCAACAGGATGGTCCCCTCTAAAAATCTCCAGTCGAGTCTGTCCACTACTCGAGTTCGGCCACGGCGTGGTCCTGCTCGCCGCCATGCTTCTCCACTTTCTCCAGATACCAGGGGTCCTTGGGCGGCACCGGCGGCGGACTGTCCTTCTTGTGTTTCAACAGCTTGTCGCCGATGGGGAGCTTGATCAGGTCAAGGCTCCGCGTCTGCCGCGGCTGGTCGTCGTGCCCTTGACTACGTTTCGTGGGCAAGCTCCGCGACAGCGTCCGCGAAAGCCGGGTGGTCGAGTGACGTGCCTCGCAGGACGCGAGAGCTGCTTGTGAACCGTGACCTGAGAGCCTGTCGCTGATCGATCGCTGGAGCTTGGTCGGAGAACCGTGGAGTTGCAAGGGCGATGGCTGGAGCTGCAAGGGCGATGTTGACGGGGCGCCTCGTCGGACGTCGATGTCGAAGACCAGCTTGGCGAGACGCTCGTCCTCGATGGCCGAGAGAATCCTCATGCGCTGTTCGAGCGCCAAGTCGGCTTCGCAGATCTCATAGGGCGTCAAGCGTCCCGTCTCGATTTCTGACCTGTCGCGGAGCTGTTGCAGGTGAGCCTTTTTTCGCATGCGCAACACAGGCGCCTGAGGGAGGCTGCGCAGGACGTGCGCCGCGCGGTGATGATGGTCGTTGCCGTGGCATAACGCCATGCTCCCTGCCGAGAGGTGCTTGGTCCCCTCGCCGGCCTCGTCCTGCCTGAACCCGGCGTCTTCTGGCGGCTCGGCTTCGTAGCCCTCGAACCGCTGGCGCAACAGCATGTCCACGAGCTTCCAGCTGTCATGTCTGGCCAGGAGATCCCGCTCTGCGGTCGGTCGCCGAGAGGGACCCCGTGCCAGCAGCGCGTGCAAGAGCTCGGACAAGCGCCACAGGTGCTTGCTCCCGATGTGCTCGATGTCAGAGAGTGCGAGGGGGTGGGAGACGTGCAGGAGATCATCGACGCCACCGCCGGGGACCAGCAGGTGGAGGTCTCCGCAGACATTGCCATGGCCGATTCGCGCTGGCGCTTTTGGTGACGGGATGATGGCCGCGTTGGCGGAGTCCGATCGCGCCGTCCCCGGCGGGAAGTAGGCATCTTTGATCAACGACTGCAGTGGCAGTGGCGTTGTGGGACAGGAAGCCATGGACGCATGATTCCTGGGTCTGGATTCCGGCGTCTGGTATTTCAGCACGTGGACTCTGATGTCCACAACACAGGGTGTGAGGCGGGCTAGACTAGCGAGTGTAGACATGGTTTCAGATCTTTTAGTTGGGCTATCGGACAAGCTGTCTACACAGAGCAATAATCCCGTCGGGGCGGGTGCAGTAGTAGTATTATACCGTCAGGTGGGTGCAGTCGTGCGCTTCGCATCGTCAGGAGCATAGTGGTGACCCACGTTTCTTTAACCTTCTGCTCGCGTGCTCATGCAGCGACGTCGAGGGCTCGCGTGAAGGATGGAATCGTGATCAATCCATCAATTCGGGCCCATTTCGGGCCATTTCACGGCCACGATCCCTGGTCTGGGGTTATCTGGCCAATAATCTGTTTGCCTTTGAAGCGCTCGAGCATGTCACTTTGAGCCACGTGAATGCGAACGCCCGCGTGCTGTTTTTGCCTTGCAATATGGGGCACCAATGGTCATGTACGCAGTCCGCACGGGTTATTGCCATCGACCGCGGGCAGGGTCTGAGGGTCAGGGCCGGTGCTATAGATGATACGGAGCAGAATTGGCCGCTGCGAGGCTCACGAGACCGCACGGGAACAGGGCTAGAATCTAGACAATAGCCCAGAACTCTGGCTCCCGCCGGGCGAAGAGGCGCTGCAGCTTGTTCGCCTTTGTGAACCCCCCGGCCCGCAGCGGGTACATGTATCTGGCACAACCAACCATGATTGCCCTCAAGGCGTTTCAGCCGGCGCGTGAGAAGGCGTTTCCAAGGATGCGTTGCAGACTGGCGGTAGCATCGCTCCAGGCTCGTCGTCCCTGCCCCAGCGGGCATGCCTCGCCAGCAGGCGCATGACTATAGCCATTGCCACCGCTGATGACACGACCCTGCTCGTGCTCGTCGCTCCTGCTGATTGCCGTCGTCCCATTCACAGCGATCGTCCGGCCGCGTCCGATGGTGATCTGACGGATGATGTTGCTCTCGTGCACGGTCTGCTTGCGGAAACTGAAGATGCTCCTCCGCCGCTTTTTGCTCTTGACACTACTCTCACTGCTACTCGAGCTGACCTCGGGCACCGCCGTCAAGGCCCTCCGTGGCCCGGGACGACTGAGATGCGGCCGGGCCCCTGCGGCCGCCGAGCTGGTCGCCGTGATCTCGCCCAGCGGTGGCAGATGTGAGCCGTACTCGTCCGCCAAGCTCAGGCGATTCTTCGCGCAGATGTCCGCGATGCCGTCGATGGCGTGCTGGAAGTCTGGACCATTGGCCGCCCGCAGGATGTCCGCGAAGGCGTAGGACGAGATGGGGGGCAGAGCGTGGAGCTCCGCCGCGAGGGGGGGAGCGCGCGGGGCGCTCGTCGAGATACCCGTGTTGCCGGTGTATGCTCTGACGAGCACTGGACGCGCCATTGCTCGGTCAACGAATTAATAACCACAAGCGGCCATGATCACACATGATGCTACATGTACCTTACTGATCCAGGCGCGACGTCACGAGGAAGATGGGAGCCGCACTGATGAGCACCTCCGTACTACTTCCTACTACTACTACTGTGAGCTCGACCCAATCAGCGTCACGCGTGGGGCGTCGAACGGACACTAATTCCCGGAACGGGCCTCCCCGCTCTCTTGGCACCCGTCATCATCCTCGACCTCTGATCGCCGACAACCTCTTCCTCCTTCATCATCAACTTCACTTCAGACCCTCCCTGGAGTGCGGCGCTGCGGTTCCCACCCAGATGCCACTCGCTATGTCGGCGCGCAAGGAGATCAAGGCAGACGCCATCACTCCCACGGAGCCGGCAGAGGTATGTACGGGAATTTGACGACCACCTGCGTCCAACGAAGATGCGCCGCCGCCACCCACAACAACGCGCCCAGCGACAGCTGCGACGCCTCGAATGTGTTGTTCCACCCGCCTGCGCACGTGATGCCACTTCATCGCTCGCGCGGTGATCACGCACTTGCCACCTGAACGATGCACCGGTCGTTGCGTAGTGCTAATAGAAAGTAGGTCACAGGCACCAAACCGGCACAGTCGGTACGTCCCTCAACATGATGATACCACCAAGGATCCCATTGTCGCGCGCCAGTTCCACGCATGACGTTGTGTCTGGTAGACGAGCCCCGGGCGTAACCTTCGACGACGTCGTCGCTGGATGCTGCTCCCGGCCACACCTCTGGACTCCCTGGACGCCCGATTTCTGGTCTCGCCACGCTGCTGCTGCTGCTGCTGCTGCTGCTGTCACTGGCACATCTTGTGCTCTCTTTGTGGGCTCCAGCTGACAGATCGCAGAACACAGTAGATGCAGCAGGCAGCCCTGCCACGGACACTCAAGACATTGCAAGCAACGAATCAGTAGCCGAATCGGAAGCGGTGAGTTTGCTGGCATTGGTTTGAGGCGACCGGCTTCGTGACATCATCCATCCTCCACGGGACTTGCTGACAAGGCGTAGGCGCAGACGAGAGAGTCTTCACCCGCAGAAGAGGGCGAGATTGTAAGTGTCAGCTCACGACGATTTTCCTCTAATTGATCCACTCTATTCATTTCCACTCTCTCGATCTCCTTTGCTCTCTCGGTAATGCAACGGCATAAAGCTTCCACCTCAGCATATATCCACAGACCCTGACGATTGTTGCGACAGCAGGAGGACACCACGGAGTACAGGTGGTGCAAATGCTTCCTGCCTCCAGCACAGCATCCCTACGGCCAAGACCACTATTTCATGCACTTCGACACACGCCAGACCCAGTGGCAAGAACCGAATGAGCCCTACTGGGTCTGGGATGCTCTTCGGGAGACCGTCCACGCGTCAGGGCTTCAACAGCCTTCGAACCGCGAGAATCCTGCTACATCCGCCCCGCCGTCGAGTGAGCCGGAACCGGAAGGCGAAAGGTACAATCCAGCGATCCACGGCAACTACGACCCAACCGCCCCATACGCGAAACGCTACGAGGACAAGCGCCGAGCCCAGGTCGAAGAAGAGGTGTACGGTCCGTCGGTTCGTGCTCGGCAATCGACCGGGTACGCAGCCGTCGGCGCCTTCAATCGCTTCTCTGGCGCCTTTCAGACCTCGGATAAGTCAGCAGACCGCCACAATGACTACAACAAGAGCGGAAGGCAGATGCGCAACTTCTTTGACGTCGATGCCGCGGCAAACGTTCACGGCGGGAAGAGTCTCAAGGATGAGAGGAGGCAGGCGAAGATCAGCAAGAAGGAGCTACATGCGCTGAAGAAGAAGAGACGTGAGAAGAAGGAGAAGAAGAGGTTGGACTTTTACAAGTCGTGATCTCATTTGCCTAGCTTTTCATCCTGGAAGGCGTCGCCTTTAGGGCGAAGGAGATGGATGCTAGTGTAGCAATAGCAATATGATACCCAGCAGGTTCCAGACAAACCGCTCGTCAGGGAAAGACGAGCTGGTTGTGGCCGCAGATGTTCAATGCAGTAAGATAGCAAATTCGAAGGCTTCCGTCTTCAGAGCATGTTCCTCCGTCGTTTTGGGTCCACAGCTCGCAGTCCCCAGACCATGATGAGCCGCATCCACCCTCAGCACCACATCCTCGCGCCTCTTCTTCTCCAGCTCGTACGGGTGTCCCGCCTCATCAATGTCCTTGACGTCAAAGTGACACGCCATGAAGTCGAACAATCTCCTCTCCCCTTCCTTTTCGCCCGTCGCCAACATCTCCGCCGTCACTTCTCCGCCCTTTCCATCCGACAGCGTCAGAACCCGGACATCAGTGCGATTGGAGCACTCCTGCGGGAACTCGGGAGCCGCCCACAGCTCGTCGACCCGCTCGACGGCGTGCCGATCCACCCTCTGCGACAGCTTCATGTCCCGGTAGGCCTCGCCGGGCCCGCGGCCGAACCACGCGACCCGCTGGAAGGTCCCGGGCAGGCCCACGGTCACGCCGGTGCGCGGCAGGGTCGCCGGGGGCCGGCCGCCGTGCGCCCCGCCGCGCGGGGTGCCGCGGACGTGGATCGTGACCGCGCCGGACGCGGCGAACGTGTACGTCGTCACCAGGGCGATGCCCCAGGAGAACACGGGCGGGGCGAAGAGCTGCTGCACCGTCACCACCGCGGTGGCGTCGTCGTCGTTCCGCCGCCATTCGACCTTGCGCGTGTCGTTGCGCGCGAGGTGGAGCTGGGCGTCTTTCCAGTCGCGGCCGTCGCCGCGGGCGTCGTTGTCGGTCAGGGCGCGGGAGAAGGTCGGCTCGAGCGGGCGCGTGATGAGGTGCTTGCCGGCTTTGGTCCAGGCCACGAGCGAGCCGCGGGCCGCGTCGATGGTCCAGGACGTCCGGCCGGCGGAGATGGTCAGGTGCGTCGCGGTCGGGCTGATGGATAGGGTGTCCTTGGTTGGGGCGAGGGGCAGAGGGAGAGGGATTGGGGCCGGTGGACTCAGGGGGATTTGGGCCCACGCCAGCTCGTACCCGGCGTCGGCCCAGACGGTCTTGTTCTTGAGCCCGAAGCTGATCTCGATCAGGGTCTCCTCGTCACCGGCGAGTGCCACTTGCGGTAAGTCCAGGTCGAAGGTGGTGCCTGGCTGAATGTGCTGGGGGAGGTCGAGCGCGCCGCCTTCTTTGCTTTTGCCGCTCGACCGCACGAGCTTCCAGGTACAGACGAGATGGTCGAGCGTTGCAAAGTCCTGCCGGTTGATGAAGGTCGCAGTCGTCTTGGTGTGAGACACGAGCTGCACCGGCTCCAGTGCCTTCTTGTACTCGATCAGACCGCTGTTGGGCGTATGGTCGGATTGCAAGACACCGTCCATGACGAAGTTGCCGTCATTGGGGATGTCTCCAAAGTCACCGCCGTAGCCATAGTACGGGGTGCCGTCCTTCGTTTTGGTGAGCAGGCCGTGATTCGCCCACTCCCACACCCAGCCGCCCTGGAGTCGCGGATACTTGTAGAAGGCGTCGATGTACGCCTTGATGTTTCCAGGCCCGGTCCCCATTGCATGGATGTATTCGCAGAGGACGATGGGCTTGCGCTTCGTGGACTCGTCTTTGGCGAAATTGATAATGTCGTCGACGGAGGGGTACATCCGGGAGTAGATGTCAACGAAGTCGGCATTGTAGTCTTGCTCGTAGTGGATCGGCCTCGTCTTGTCTACCGATTTGATGTAGTTCACCATTGCGGTGTGGTTGCGGCCATAGAAGGCTTCGTTCCCCAGACTCCAGAGTACCACACTCGGATGGAGTTTGTCGCGGGACACGAGCTGTCTTGCACGATCCACGTATGCCTCCTCCCACTCCGGGTTGTCGCTCGCCCACTGCTCGCTGTTCCCGGCCATGGCGAAACCATGGCACTCGAGGTCGGCCTCGTCCATCACCCAGAAGCCCATCTCGTCTGCTAGGTCGTACAGCCTGGGATCGTTCGGTTGATGGCATGTGCGGATGGCGTTGATGTTGTGTTGCTTCATCAGGTGCAGATCGTGTTTGAGCCATTCGAAGGGTACCGCCCGACCAGACTCCGGGTGGTGCTCGTGCCTGTTTGCACCTTTGAAGACTACGCGCTTCCCATTGACTTGAAGGAGCCCGTCTTTGACCTCAACTTGCCGGAAGCCGATCCGATGGCTCAGGAACTGCTCGTTGTTGATCGAGAGCAACAGAGTATACAGATATGGAGTCTCGGCGGTCCACTGCTTCGGCTGGTGAATGGTGGCTGAAACCGGCCTTGCGTCCTTACCGGCCTGGACCTCCTGTGAGTCCTGCCACACGGCGTTCTGGTCCGCGTCAAGGAGTTCGAACAGGACGGTTCCGGTGCTGGAAATGCTTGGGCGAACCTCGAGCGTGGCGTCCCGGTACTCGTCATCAAATGAAGTCTTGACGGCAAGATCTTCGAAATGAACATCTTTTGGAAAGCCGACCAGACTAGAAGCAGGAGGACGCAGAGTGGTCAGTTAGAGAGTCACAAAGGGCTGGGCCGGGGTCCCGCCACGTCGATGGCTTGACTTACTGGACGTCTCGAAAGATCCCGCTCAGCCACCATTGGTCCTACGCGCATGAGCATTGATCATCGGTCGAGACCGTGGATCTCACCTGGTCTTCGAGGTATGACCCATCACAGAACTGATACACCCTGACGGCCAGCACGTTCTGGCTGGCGACGTCGACGTGGTCCGTGACATCAAACTCGGAGGCGTTTCGCGATCCCTGGCTGTAGCCGACCTCGTTGCCATTGAGCCAGACGTGGAAGGACGAATCCACGCCCTCGAAGCGCAGACGCAGCTGATGATCGCGCAGGTCTCTCGGCACAGTGAACTTGGTGAGGTATGAGCCGCACTCGTTCTCGACAAAGGGCGGATCGGGCGGGTTGATCGGGAATGGATAGACGATGTTGGTGTAATGCGGGCCTCTGCCGAACCCCTGGAGCTGCCACATGCCGGGGACATTGATGTGACTCCACTTGGAGCTGTCGAACAGTCTCTGTTCGAAGCCGGGGGGTGCCTCCAGAGGGTTGAGGGCGAGGTGGAATCTCCATCGGCCGGAGAGGGTGTGGAGTTTGGCCTTGCTCAGGTTGCGCTGGAGAGCATCTTCCCGTCGGCCGTACAGCACGAAATGGGAGCGAGGAGGGAGAGTGTTGCGATGGAGGATCTGTAGGTTCGCCCAGTCGGCATGTGTCTGAGAGATGGAGCCGGCGTCGCCCCCAGGACTCTGCTTATCATCATCATCTCCAGCGGCGTGAGACGAAGGCCTGGAGAGGGCGTTCATGGCCCTGCGGAAGACGAACGCCATCGCCAATGCCGACCGACGATTGCTCCGTGGTCCTCAGGCGAGTAGTTCGAGGACTGGGAACGGATGGTCAATAATGCGTGATAGGGGGGTAGTCCTTCGATCGCTAGGACTCTGATGGTCAGAGACGACGTGGACTCCTATACTCCCAAGGCGTGGCCGGGACCAAGCGGATGTTCGTACGACTACTGTACTACGGTACGGGACCGACTGCCAAGTTCGATCGATTCCTTATAGCCTCGGCTAAACAATGCCTGTGTACTATCGACATGTAGGTACATGTAGCTAGGGTAAATATATGTATGTAACCCTAGGGGAAATGATAATCCGCCCAGGTCCGCCTCTTCGATCACATGCAACATGAATGTTTGTGATGTTTCAATTTAATTTATAGAACAACAACAACTGCACCTCTCCACGGCAACCGCTTCAATACGCTCCTGTATCGTATTCACGGCCATCGATCGGCTTCGCAGCATCATCGCGGCCGATCCCAGCCAAGCCAAGAAGGACGTCCACCTGGTCCGCCTACAGACCCTTCGTCTCGTAGATGAAGAAGCAATCGTAGATGAATACGCACAAAAGCATGTTAGCTAAGAATCTGTCCACGCCTTAGAGATTCCTGACCGAATTCTCCGTAATCTGCCTTGGGCATGCAAGAAGTGTAACGGACAACGCACATTCAAGCAGAAGCAACACACATTCCACCACCCCTTCACTTCAACATGGACACTACCACCTTCAGGTCCCACCTCCAGCCTGGCTTCGCTGCTATGACATGTTGCGCCGTGGCTCTCAGAGGCTTCCTTGGCTATTCTGACGATTCCTTTCGGGAGTCGCCATGTCAGGACCTCCACAGTCTCATGCCACAGACTCGGTCATGTACGCTACACTTCCACAACCACATACCATTGATCTGCAGCTCATGCCTCAACAATAGTGTCGGCGAGGAACCCACTTGAGGGTGCTACTCCTGTATCACCGCCAATCGGCGGTCAAAATCCCGCACATTATGCCTGCTACATCGACCACGCCAAGGCCCTCTACGAGATATGCTGGGAGGGCACAATGGAAGTCCCAGAGCTTTGGCCAGTGCTATCGCCATCCATTGTTTCCGTCAGCCCCGTGAGAATGAGCACATCAATGGCCAAGGTTTGGGCAGAGTCGGTCTTTCATGGTTATGGTTCCAATGCTTGCATCCGTTCGCGCCACGACGACCGTTTTCCCATCGTCAAGCTGACGCACCCACACACGGAAGCCAGGCACCTCGTTCGACACGAATTCCGTCTTCTGAAAGAGCTGACAACGACTCAAGTTCCGATCCCACAGTTTGACGAACATCCGCTCGAAGATGAGGACGGCGTTTTTGGTTACTCGATGGAGCTCTTGCATCGCATTCCCTACGAGGAATCGAAATCGGCCTCGTATGCTCGAGAAGTGGAGAACATGGTAACGCTTCTACATGAGCAAGGATTTGCCCGTGGCGATTTGTCACCGAGCAACTTGATGAGAAACAGTCAAGGGAGACTTGTCTTCATTGACTTCGGCTTCACGGGCAGGCTGGGCCAAGATGTCCCGGCCTGTGTGCCTCGCTGGGTGTATCGAGACGACACAGTCCATGCCAGGGGCGACGATGAGAATCTGGTCCGACTCTTCCCATTCCAACAATGCAGATCGACCTTGTAGCCGTCACCTATGGCTCATGTTCTGGACACCAACCAGTAAACCAGATTACCACCCGTCCCTGGACACCTGTGCAAGCTGGCTTCCCCTTTGGCGGCGAGTTGCGTGCTAGCGCACACTGGCCCACATGCCCTCGTTTGATAACACAGTGGCACATGGAAACACTTGTGGATGTCTTGCTGGCACATAATTATGGTGGATCTTTCATCATCAGCAGTAGAACCTTTGGAGGGCGGTAAGAGATGCAACGGCCGCGAACCCATCGCTGGAGAATGTGCTAATCGCGGAGAGAGAGGGTTCTAGTGTCGTGCCGCGTCCATGCGTCGGCCCCAACAGATGACCGCGCTGTGATTCGATGTGAGAATATCGCCCAGACGACTATCGTCTCGCGCAGCTCAATGCGGTCATTATCGACTAGGCACCAGCGACATGCTGAGCGCCATTCTTGTTGTCATTCACGCAAAGCAGGGCAGAAGCGCGCGCATGTGTCCGGGAGCGAGCATCATCGCTTCAGTAGTTGCATGCTGTTGCCTACGGAACGTGGAGGATAGAGTGAGGAGTCCGCGGTCGGAGTCGATTGGCCATATAGCATTGGCATTACTCTACATTCTTGATAAGGACTATCCAATGAAATTTCAAACCAGTCCCTAAGACACACATTAGCCACAAACCCTAATCCTACCATCTCTCACTGCTTCACCCCCTCCAACGCCCCCCTCCCACTACTCCATCCCTCCCTCACCTTCCTCACCACCCCCTCACCCTCCTCCTCCTTCCACCCCAACACATCGCCCCCGACCCAATTCCCATGCACCTGCGCCCTCACCCTCAACGGCAACCTCACCCTCGCCACGGGACCCTCCCCAAACGTCCTCGAATCCAGCACCACGACCTCGCACCGCCCTTCCCTTCGCCTCTCCACCATCGCCAACACCCACCCGTCGCCTTCTTCCGCGTCCGCGGAGCGGGGCACGAAGACGGGTTCTTGGCAGGACGTGTCGGCGCCTGCGTCGAAGTAGATGGGATGCGGGGAGGAAGGGGTGATGAGCGCGAGGCCGTTGAGGGAGTGGAAGATGTTGGTGGCGGGGTGGGAGGGATCCGGGACCCAGACGTTGAGGAAGAGGGTTTTGGAGGGGTGGGTGGTGAAGCGCTCGTCTGTGCGGGGGAATTCGGCGGGGGTGGGGAGGAGGACGCGGGGGTCCTCGACTTTCGTGCCGGTGGGTTGATGGGGGTTCAGGGTCCATTCCACGAAGTCGGCTTGGGCGTCTGCGGCCGGCATGCGGTTGTCGGTGGGAGGGAAGAAGGGGAAGGCGTTGTCGAGGACGCGGGAGGTGGAGATGTGGATGTGGCCGGTTGAGGGGTCCTCCCTGTACAGAGACGTGGTCAGCTTCACCTTCCTCCCGGTAACGAGTGGACTGCAAAAGGTCGGTCAAGACTCACCACGCCCCCCCAGCATGGATCAACATCGCATTCTCCCACTCATAAACCCTGCACTCCCCCGCCCCCCACCCGAATCTTTCCCTCGCCACCTTGCCGGCCCCTCTCGGCACGACGACGAACGTCGCCGACCTCGCGTAACTCCACGCCCAATGATGCCCGCCGGCCTTCATCCTCTCCACGTCGCCTTCGAACGGCCACAGCACCAGAACCACGAAATTCTCCGTGATGGCGCAGTCGTGCACGGGCGCGCACCAAGGGAGTTGCAGCCAGGCGTGCCACTTCACGGCCCCCTGATGGTCGAGAGCGAAGACCACAGTATCACGGGACGCGAGGCCTTTCGCCTCGTAACCGTAACACACGAGTTCAGCTTGGAAGGGATCGTACTTGGGATGCGCGGTGAAGGTCTTGGTCCCCAATTTCCGCTCCAGATCGAACGGGTCGTAGCACTTGGTCTCCAGAGCCCGCGGATCTACCGCGTAAGGCAGCCCGCCTTCCTTCAACGCGAGGAGGTGGCCGGCCCAGTACACGAGGTTCGTGTTGGCCGTGCTGTCGACGGCGGCGCGCACGCAGGGGTGGTGAGTGAAGGGGTTGCGGTAGAGGCCGAAGAGGGCCTTGCCGGCGGCGCGCTCGAGGAGGTAGCGCTCGGTCTCGATGTATTTGATCTTGAGGTCGACGCGGCCGGCGTGGAAGTGGAAGGCGGAGATGTTGCCGTCGCCGTCGAGAGGGATGTTATGGGGGTGCGGGGGAACGAAAGGGTCGGTCCTGGTGGGGAGGTTAGAGACGGGGTGAGGGGAGATGGGGGTGAGGGGACGGACATGACGCGGTAGAAGGTACCATTTAGTTCGGGAGGGATGGTGCCTTGGACGACGAGGTCGGCGACCTCGCCTTCGAGGCGGCAGGGTTCGTCGCCGCCGGCTAGGTCGTGGGTGATGGGCCATTTAGAGGGGAGGGGGATGGTGGTGGTGGTGGTCATGTGAAGGCTATTCACGTCGTGGGCAGAGTCGGCTCTGGTGGTCTTGTCTGGGCCCGCAGCAATGAATTCCTGGCGGAGGGGAGGGTGGACATCGGCGGCAGCCATGGCGTGTTTGGGTTCGCTTGAACTGTGGGTTGAAGTGTGCTATATAGGAGAGATGATGGGAGCATGTTGGGCGACTGGTACAGGAGACGGAGGGGGGATACTTATGCTTGAGGAGCGGTCACTCTTGACTCTCTGCTCCATCTGTCCGTGAAGCGGCCGTGGATACATCGAGGACCTAAGACCTTGGGGGAGGAGTGGAGAGAGGTCAAGAGTAGAGAGAATTGCCTGTCTGGGAGACATCGGGCCAGGGCCATCCTGACCCGATCGTCAGCAGATGCGAAGTGTGGTTGATTGGCAGATGCGATATATTGTCGGCAGATGCGAACCTATTTTATAACTACTGTCGTCGGCAGATGAGTAGTAGTGCTATCCGAGGGCTTAGTTAGAGCAGCATTCCGTCGACGACATCTAATATAGCTATATAGTTGTTTGTAGACATTAATAAGTATAAATCTTTAGCGTAATAATTCTAATAGATAATAGATATCTAACTAGAATCAAGTAATCTAGATATTATTAAGATTACTTATCTTAGACTAGCTTATCTATTATAATATCTATAATCTATACTTCTTATGATATTCTCTATAGATCCTCTTAGTAAATAACTAATCTTCTCTATCTTATTCTAATTAATCCTACTATAATAGTCTCTAAGTTATAAGATTCCCTACTAGTCTATAGTATAGAGAGTATAGTCTAGAGGATCGTAGCTAAGAGACTCTCTAGAGTAGCTAGTAGATAGCTTTACTTAATTAATATACTCTATATATTAAGTTAAGGCAGTTATAATCTAGTAACCTAGTAGGAGTATAGGAAGAGCCTAAGAGAATTACTATCTTAGGTAGCTATTACCTAACCCTATATACTTAGTAGAAGTAGAGAGAATTAAGGCCTTATAGTCTAAGAAGGACTAGCTATAGAAGAATAAGTAGTAAGATAATTTAATAGCGTTAAATTAGTTCCTAGATAATACCTCTTTAGTTACTACTTCTAATAGGGTCGCAGCAAAGGATATGGTGTAGTACTACGGATGACTTGTCGTCAGGCCAAGGCCATATAGCCGTAGCTGGAACCTGAGGACGACGAGGAGGAGGAGGGGGGAGAGGGACCGGACGCATACGTCGTCGAGAAGATCCTGGCGCACGACTACGACAAGAAGGGTGGGCTCAACTTCTATATCAAGTGGCTGGGCTACGAGGACGGTCCAGATAGAATGTAGGGACCCGTCGAGACTATGCGGACCCTCCGTCAGCTCTGCCAGCATCAAATCAATCACAATCCCAGGTGCTGCTAGGAGAGCAATGCATCTCTAACGGTCCAGAGTGTCATCTATCTACTACCGCTCCAATACCAGAGCTATTGGATCTGAGCCTCAGGCGTAAACTAGGCGCCGCTAGAGCACCATGTCAGACATATTCATCAAACTTCTCGGCGGCGGCGCTTCAGGTGCAGTCCATCTATGTGGCGGTCGTGCAAAGAAATGTGGGTGGGAGGACAGTAAGAGCGACATTGAGAATGAATCCCGCATATACCACCGACTATTGGAGACATTTGGTGCACACAAACGATTCCTCGTGCTGCGCGCATACGACTCCAACCTCGCCACGATCTGGTTCGATTTTATGCCGAATGGCACACTGCGAGACTGCCTCAGACAACACCCCGACGTGGCAATCCAGCAGCGAGCCGCTTGGGTCGTTGCTATGACCGAAGGACTACACATGTTGCACCAAGCCTCGATCATCCACTCAGACTTTGGCCCTCGAAACATGTTGTTGGATCACGACCTCGAACTCAAGATCGCTGACTTCGCTGGGTCCTCGATCGATGGGTCGAGACCTCCTGCTTTTGGAGACAGCAGGTTCTATCCTAGTGAAAGCTGTACCTGGACCATCCTGGACGACATCTTCGCTGCGGGCTCTAGCATTTATGAGACGTTCACCGGCAAGGCTCCACTTCAATCGGTCCCTTCTGATCAGGTTCTGCAGAAATGGCTTTGCGAGTTCCCCGATCTCTCGGACATTCAGTCCCAAGCGGGTCCCATGATGGCAGACATCATCATCGACTGCTGGAAAAGACGGGTTCCGACTGCTTCGGATCTTCATGCACGGGTCAACGACGCACTCCAGGGCCTCGCGTCCATCACCCTTCTGGAATCCTCGCAAGAACCGCGAAAGAGCAGACAATAGTACGATGGCTCTCACCACTCTGCCAGACTGTACATCTATGCATGAGTGGTAGAAATAGCTGAGACAACCTGCCGGTCCCGCTTCTAGCTGTGACAGTCAACTTCACCAGAATCACCATCCATTGGCGAAGACTCGCCTGATCGGTTCAGGACACGGAAAGCCAGGAATCGAATGTATTCGGACACGTCAAGTGGAAAGTGTGCGTGTGTGGGACTGCCGGATAATGATGAGGAAGAGGCGCGGGCAGCCAGAAACAAGTTTGGTTAAAAGAAGATGGGCTTGATCAGTGATATTTCCTACAATCCCATGTCTATTCGAATCTTGCTGATACATGCATCGTTCCGCAGTCCTTGGTAAGCAGCATGGCGCAGTGGAGGTTCGTATCTCGGTCCCTTGCGCGGAAGTAGCCGGTAGATCGTAAAAGCTGCTGCGGTCGTCCAGCCATCAACGCATTGGGCTCCATCCATGTACGGATCTCGCTGGAGTCGTCAGCTCGGTCACCGCGGCCTCAATAATCTTGTGGACCTGCTCTCTTGGTGCGGCTCTCTGGATCTGCCTGTGCAAGCGACTCGATCCAATTGGCCATGTCATCGTCAAGGCAAGCGACAAGGCGCAACTGTCTCTCTCAAACTCTGCTTGAGCGAAGGCGATGCTATGAGACTACTCAGCCACTGTCACCAGCCGGCGAAGATATATAAGTCATCTGCCCTCCCAGTCTCACGACATTCCAATCGACAACAAGTCCCTCTAAGCATCTCAGCAAAGTCAGCAGATCGAGTCTCTGTCCTCACACGACGAAATCGACAACCATGCAGCTCCCAGCACTCCACCTCCTTTCCGCGGCCGCGCTGCTTCTCGCGCCGGCAGTCAGCGCCTGTGACCCCGGGTATTCGAAAGTGTACTGCCAATGCGTCGAACAGACGGGCATTTCCACCTACGAATACGACGATTCCGCCACTCAACAGGCCTGCCAGAAATACTCTATGGACCACGAGTACGCCTTCGATTTTCAGGGCAGCATTGGTTTGGTAGGCATATACTGGCCGCGCTTCTCAATGTCTTATCATCGCTGCTGACACGCATTCAAAGTGCTGGAACAAGAAGGCAGGACGACGCGCCCAGAAGATCTGCGCAACCGAATTTCACCAGGATTGCCCAGACGGCACGTCTGCGAATTGCGCGGACACGCCAAATGACCCCAACATTGTCCATTAGGGAGGTCATCGCAGCAGTGTCTTCGATTCTCGGCATTCGCGGGCCCCCTGAGACCTGGGTACCAGATGGTCTCGAGACCTGCGTAGAACCCCGACACGACCGGACCGGCAAGGGCAGCGATCCGCTCTCCCAGCGGATGGTGTCATGGCGTGGCGGGAAATGGGTCGGAGCGTGCTAGGCTTCTGTTTGATAGCCCGGTTGGAATCTGATCGGTGTTCAGGAAATTTGTCGATGAGTAGCAAGCTGTGTCTGCCTCTGCAGACGTGGTTCGTCGTCCATTCTTTACGTACTACCACATATTGCGTACGGAGTTGGCTAGTCGTGCGAAAAGGTTCCGCATTGATCCCCGTCTTCCTCAGCTTGTGCATCTTGCTCTGGCTCACCACGCCCAGTACGGCGCTGGGTCCTTGACCCCGATTGACGCGCATATGACAGTAGAGCTGGTCTTGCCCCGATCTTTCGCGTGCGTTTTAAGGTCACAGCCATCACGTCGTCCTACTATCGGCACGAGAGGCTCACGACGATAGCTCGCGTGGTCCCCCTTCCCCCTTCATACTACGATCTTTAAGCAGTAGAGTTCGTCCGGGGTTTAGCTGGTGTCAACAGAGATGCTCGGGAGCTCGAGGGCAGGTATGAGGTATTATTTGAATGACTTGCGAACCTTGACCAATTCCTACAAGCAAGGCCGACACTTGGCCATCGGTGGTACGCCGTTAGCACAGCTGTTGGAGTTGCCTTAGCCACATGCCGTCGCTCTATCCAGGAGAGCCCACAAAGATGTCACAGAGATAGATCTGCAGCTTGACAGAGGTACTCATTTCACATCCCAGTGATATTTGCTCTTTTCGGCATCCCATTTGCAATTGCACTCGAAACATCCGCGCGCTGTCTTGGAGCTATATGCGTCGCGTTACTCTCTCACGTGGTAGGGAATGCGATATGGGGACGTCCGCGGTCTGCTTTCCTGTGGCATTTGCAATGGCTATATTCCGCGCAGACTGCATTCCTGATACGATCAAACCGAAGAGTCTCGTTAGGAGAGCGTCGGATATAGTTCACAGCGGTAAGCTCGAGACTAGAGTCTGCTACTACAGGCAGGAGGAGGGGGGAGAGTCCTTGGTCCCCCTCCGTCGACGACGTCGTGAGATCGGCTCGAGGTACGGGGAATGCAGTCCCCATCCGGATGAAGAGAGGAGGGACTTGCCGATGTCTCGCGTGGAATATGTATGTCATATGAGCTCGCGGGTCTCCCGCCCAGGGAGATCTTCCGTCAGTCCAGCATTAGCTCAGCCTGGGCGAGACAGATCTCGGAACGAGCGAGACAAGCGCTGACGGGGATCCTTCCCACCCGTTCGCATCCCGCCTGCATCGAGGTATGCGGACAGCGTTTGCAGTGGCGGGATCAGGCGCAGGCGCTCACTTGTGTCCGCGAGCGTCGTGTTGGGGACGGAGAAGGGGGCGTGCGTAGGCCGGGCTGCTGTCCGCTTCTGGTCCCGACTTTGCGGTGAAAGCGGCGACGTAGGGGGAGATATCCCGCGCAGGCGAATGCGCAGTTGTCGTGCGAATGGGGATCCGGGAGGATTCCAGGACGGCAAGCGGCGAGAGCAGAAGGAGAACGAGTCTGGGAGCAAATAAGGTCGCATGTGCGATTCCTAACCTCATCTCGCTTCTCTCGTGCGAGGCTGCCCACGACTCTTTCTAATTTGCACTCCAGGCCGCGGGAGCCGGAACCTGTTCGCACTCTCGTCAACGACTACCTCCAGCCCAGACGAGACAGCTCTACTTCACGAAACCCCTCCCAGGATCCCGATAGAGACGCCAGATGCCTTACACCGTGAGGGACTCAACCGTAACAACCCCACCCCATCCGCCTCGTCAACCACCCGCACCTCGACCCTCGACCCCCCTACACCTCCTCAGAAATCATACTCCCGATCCCGATCCCAACACCACTGGTAATACTCGTCCCCTTTCATCCCCTTCTCCTTAGCCGCGGCATTACATTGAGTCTCGAAATCCTTGTTGCACTACACCTCCCCCCCCCCCCCCCCCCCAACCAGCC